>PVIU01008467.1:0-83095 GCA_004026605.1 Ondatra zibethicus
CCCAACTCAAAGGGTCTTCCGTGTCTGGGGAGATGGGTTGGCAGGGAGTATAAGTAACTGGCAAAAAGCAGCAAAGGCCCCCGATGACCCCAAGCTGGGTCTCCTCGGGCTGGGATAAGAGGAGGCCCGCAAAGGCCGCTTCCTAGAAGGGCCCGCCCATGCTTCCTCCTCAGCTTGGCCCTTCCTGCAAGCCATTGTCACATAGGGAGGACCAAGCCAGCAGGCCTTGCAGGGAGGCATTTCCGGGAGGCACAGGAGCAGGCAGCCTGGCAGGGCGGGGCCCATTGAGGGAGGAAGTGCTTGCCGAGGAGTGGCACGTCGCCCTGGGCTATGCCAAGTGCCCTGCTGGGCATGGGGAGGGGACTGTGCCACTAATGGGACCCCAAACAGACCACGAAGGCTTAGAGCAGAGCTGCCTTGATTCCCACAAGTGAGGACAGTATTTCTTATCTCTTAGCATCTTCTTAGGGCTCTGTGTTGAGGGGAAAAAATCACTGCGTTCCCTGCACCCATCCATCCATTCATTCACTCCATCCGCAAATAGTTGCTGAGCTTCATCTGCCTGCTAGGAACAGAACAAAGATCAGGGAGCAGGGAATGAGGGATGCAAACGGCCCTGCTCTGCTGAAGCTGCCACTGTAGCAGACAGACAAAGGCTAGCAGATGTAGTAAGTACAGCATGCTCACAGTAGGTGGTGGGTGGTGCCAGGGGGTGGATAAGGGGTGAGCAGAAAGAAGGAGAGACATCACTTAGCTTGGGGAGCCTGCCTGGCAGACTGTGAGTGTACAGCTGTGCAATCCCCCACTTCTGCCTGCCCAGTCATGGGGAATAACTGTATCTGTGTTCCAGTGGCTCCCATGATTGCCAGGATAAATTGTATCCACTTGGAACCAATTTATCTCTCCAGTCGTGTTCCCCTCTAGGGCCTGCAGCTTTTGGGGGGAGGAGTAAGGGGTGGTGGTGACAAGCTCACTCTTCCTCCGAGATTCTATACTGCATCACATTCTCTCCCTCCTCTAGCTCTGTCTTCTGTTTACATGACACTTGGTGCAGAAATCCACCAGCCCGTGTCTGGCCATACTACAGTTATAGGTGATGCATTAGCAGGCTCCATTGGCTATAACTGGCTCCTCCTCCCCCTCCTGCCCAAGAGTTCTCAGCACCCAGTACCTGCCTGGTATAGAGTAGGTCTCAATAATGGAAGGCAGAATGATAGGGCAAGCCCAAAGTGGGCTTTGGAAACCTTCAGTGGGCAGCCTCTACCATGCTTCTAGCTATTTAACAAACTGTGTTCACAGCTGTGGACTCCTAGGATACAGATTTCCTGTGGTGCTGGGGAAAGAGTCTCGTTTCGTTAGAGAAAATGACTGGCTCAAGAGGCATTGTGTCCAAGAGAATAGGAGCAGCCACCCCTCTCCCTGACTCCACCCCTGCCCTGGGTGCCCGTCTGGGCTGGCTACACAACTCCTGGAAACCCTGGTCATCAATGTGCTTCCTCTCCCTCCCCTAGGGACCTGAGCACTCCTGGGGCTGTGGCGCCTCTGCCACAGAGGCCAAGTTCTTATAAGCATGAGCCAGGCTGGCTGGGTGGCTACTACTTGGCCCCCCAAGATCAGCTGGCCTTCCCTTGAAAGTTCCCTACCACTGTCTTGCCTTCTGGTTCCTGTCCGCACAGTCCTGATCCATACCTTTGTCTTGTCACCTGGATGGAATGGAATGTCTCTGACTCACAGCTTAGAGCAACTTTCTGAAGCTCCCTTTTCAGGCCGCCTCTTTACTCAGAAACCTGTAAGGGCTCGCCCAAAGGACAAGTGCACAACACTAAAGACTGGAATTCTAGGTTCTCTGCGGACTGACCCTAACTCCTTTCCCTGCTCCCCTTTGCCAGTTTCTTTCTAGCAATGGGCCAGTTCTAAGTTTTACCTATCCTGAAGGTTTTCCCACTTTTCTGTAGCCCTCTGGCCCTGAGAATTCTTAGCTCAGACAGTCCTGGCTCAACCATCTCCCACATATGTGTCTCTTATGCTTGTTCCCTGTAGCAGTGACTTAATAACCCATCACCCTCAAAGTGTTAAAGGTCCCTGCAGTCCTAGAACGTGTTTTGCTTACTTTTTTGTGTTTGTCTCAGTTTTTCATCGATAAAGTAAGAGCCTGAGGTGCAGACTCACCCTGTCTCGGACTGTGCTGTGACACAGTAGTTGGAAGTTGGGAGACTGAGAACGGGTTTACCAGTGGGAAGTCCAGACCCTCACCGATGGGTTCGGTGTCTTCTCACCTGTTACATGTTTGGCTCCCATACCCTCGTGTTCCAATCATGCCTTTAGAAGGGGAGATGACAAATGAGTGCACAGCGAGAGCTCAGAGTCTCCATGTGTTTGTTCTCCAGAGGGAGGACGTTGTAAAGGCATCCAGAAGGATCACCACCATTAAGCCCTGACAGTCGGATGTCAGTTATCAGCAGAGAAAGAATGGCTGGTACAGGAACCATCTCCTTACCTTCCTCTGGGTATATTCTTGTCAGCTCTAGATTAGGGAACAGACAGAGGAGCAAGAAACCATTTACAAAAATGAAAACAAGAACTTACCAATTCCTCTTCCTAGGCCACGCAAACCTCACATCTTTCCTATCGTCCTGAGAAGAGAACCTATATAGGAGTTATTAAGGGAGGGAAGAAGGCTCTCCAGGGCTGCTGCTGACACCGTGCTCTGACGTAGGGCTGATGGAAGGAGCTATCGGTCTCTTGGGGCGAGGTGCCTGCTGGGAGGTGAATGTTGCCCCATTGAGAATGAGGGGGAGATAATTGTCAATGGGATGGGGGTTTCAAGTAAAGAAAGTAGGTGTGGGGGCAGATGGAAAGGGGGAGGGATAAACCTGCCTTTACCAGGCACCACGCTAGGCACATGTACGTCCATTACATCATCTGACTGTCCCAGCAATCCTGGGAGACAATGTTATTGGCAACATTCCCAAACACGAAAGTTTGTTTCACTTCTTTTTTCCTTTGCAGTTCTAGCCATAAAGTTATTTGTGTTCATTACAGGCATGTACATGAAAATAATAAAAGTATATGTAAGGAAATAAAGAGAATATAAAGTCCCCATGGTCATGACACAATACTGTAGCCTCCAAGTGTGTTTTAAATTCCAGATTTTGACATTCATTTTAAACATATGTAATACCACATTCTGTGTGGAATGTACTTCCTTGGTGACCTTTACAACAAAAATATTTTCATGTCATTAAAAATTCTACAAAAAAAGCATCTTTTGTGCTTTCCCAGTGTCCCATGTAAATACAACTAGTTTCCAAGTCATCCCCCAGCTTCTGGACATCTGCTTTTCTTTCTTGCCAAAAGATGAATAGCATCATTGCCCCGACATCTTTTGCCATATTTCTTTTCTATTTTTTAAGGAATGGGTTATTTTGATATAACCTTAAAACAAAAAGATTTGGAAGAAAGAGAAATTATCTTCTTTCTGAAGGCTTCCCAGATCACATGACTCGGTCAGGGCACAGGTGCAGTCCCGCCCCCCAGGCACAGACCATCACATCTCTCATGTGCTCACCTGCCAGATGGGGACAGAGAGGATATTTTATCTTACTTATTCAGATTAAATAGAAAAATCTAGAAGAAATGGTTCTGGATGCCTAAACCAAAAAGAAAGGACAAATGTTTGTGGGGCTGTGCTTCCCTGGTTTTGAGCGTTATACAACCTACATATACTTAAAGCAACACAGGAAATCTGTAATATGGGTAGTTGTGCTAAATTCTTGATTCTGGAGTCAATCTGTCTAGTTCTGATTTTAAATAATTTGGTTTCTAGTTTTAAAAGTAATGTTTACTTATTGTGGAATACATTAGAAAATATGAATAAGGAAAAAACCCATAGACTTTCTCGAATGATTATTATTAATGTTTAGGATTGGAAGTACTTTTCAGTTCTCTGTGTGTGTGTGTGTGTGTGTGTCTAAGTATGGTGTATGTGCATTTGTGTGTATCCATGCATGCATGAGCAGAAGCCATAATCAAATGTTGGATGTCTTGTTTTATCACTTTCCAGATTATTTCCTTGAGAAAGGGGCTCTCACAGAATCTACCTGGAGCTAGGCTGGTCCTAGCAATGCTCCTGTCTTGGACCCCACAGCTTTTGACATGAGTGCTGGGATTCAAACTGGGGTCTTTCTGCACAGCAAACGGTCTAACTCACTGAACCACCTCCCCAGCCCTGTTGGTCTCTTCTCTAAGACATCTGGATACCAATATAAAAAAATAGCTGCATAAAATTGGAATTTGTGTTATATATAATATCATACCTCATTTGCCTGCAAGCATTGTATTATAATCATTATATCTTTAATTGTCATTGAAAATATCTTAATAGCTATGTGATTTCAAGTCAAGTATTATTAACATGCTAAGCATGTGTTTTGCTCATGACCAATTAGATTTCATCTCTAAACATTTCCTATTAATAACTCCATGATGAACATCTGAACATCTGTGAATATTAATCTTTGACCTCATCTCTGATTACATCCTTCAAACAGATCCTTAAGAGTGAAATTACTAGGTCAAAGTTTATGTGCATTGTTAAAGCTCTTGGTATGTATTGCCAAACTTTGTTCTCAAAAACATTCCTAGGACAGAGGAAGATGGAACCAGACCTTGTCTGATACTGATTATTAAAAACTGAAAACTATTCTAGCAGCAGGGTAGTGGTGGTGCACGCCTTTAATCCCAGCATTCAGGAGGCAGAGGCAGGGGGATCTCTGTGTTCGAGGCCAACCTGGTCTACAGAGTGAGTTCCAGGACAGCCAGACTACACAGAGAAACCCTGTCTCAAAAAACCAATAAACAAAAGCAAAAAATCTGCTCTAACATTTCATAGACAAAGTGCGCTTGTTTTCCTTTTGTTCCTGATGCCACTAACTGAACTCAGGGCCTCATGTATGCCAAGCACACATTCTGTCACTAAGCTTCACCCCTGTCCCTGAGTTATACTTCCAGATATATATTATATATAATTGTTGCTAAGCATTTTTGAAATGTTGCTTTTTATTTTTAAAGATAACTCTATTTATTTATTTATGTGTATGGATGTTTGTGCATATGTATGTCTGTGCACCGTGTACATGCTTGGTGCCCATGGAGGCAAGAAGTGGGCATTAGGTTCCCTGAGACTGGCATTATATATAGTCATGACCAACTGTGTAGGTGCTGGGAATTGATCCTAGGTCCTCTGGAAGAAAATCCAGTGTTCCTAACTGTTGAGCCATTTCTCCAGCCCCATAGTTATTTGTTTTATTACTTTTGGGAATTATCTGTTATAGACCCCTAACTACTTATTTTTATATTAGAATATTCTCATTGTTTTAGATGACCTCTTTGTGTATATTTTAAGTGTCTCAGTCCTATCCCAATTATATTTATTCTTGAAGATTTTTTCCAAATGAAGAAGAGCTCTCAAAAGAGGAGGAGGAAGAAGGAAAAATCTTCATTTTTATAGACAAAGAAAGCCCCAAGTCAATGTAGGACATGAGTTACTTAAAGTCAGTTAACTGGCAAGTGTCTAGCTGGGATTTAAACTTCAGTATGACTTGTTCCAGAGCTCTTAATTAGAAAATGAAGAAGATTGCCGGACAGTGGTGGTGCACACATTTAATCCCAGCACTTGGGAGGCAGAGGTAGGCAAATTTCTGTGAGTTCGAGGCCAACCTGATCTACAAGAGCTAGTTCCAGTACAGTTAGGGATGTTACACAGAGAAATCCTGTCTTGAAAAACCAGAAAGAAAGAAAGAAAGAAAGAAAGAAAGAAAGAAAGAAAGAAAGAAAGAAAGAAAGAAAGAAAGAAAGAAAGAAAAGAAGACGATAGGGAGGGGAGGTAAGTAATAGTAGCTGTGGACTGTGGATCTCTTAATGATGGGAGCTGAACATGCTTGGTGGGACCACTAAAGGTCAACGGTCAGAGGGATTGAGGGATTGATGCTTAGGGAGGAGGAGAAGTTACAGAGGGCAGGAGATTTAGGAGCCAGGGAGGAGTCTGATCTGTGGCCAGCTGTGTATCTTTCTAATCGTTGCCTCTGGGCTCAGGAATGAGTTCCTTGTACCCTCTCCCTTCAGTGACCCTTCAGAGAGTTGCCTCCAGCCACGTGCCAGAAAGCTCTCCAAATCTGTGGAGCAGGACAAGCTTTGGTTTGCCCTCTTCTGTATATTCCCAAAGACAAGGGGCTCCGTGTTAGCGCTTGTATGTAGTAACGGTAGAGCCTCAGAGGCAAGCAGCATCAGCCAAGTGCAGATTTCTTTTTTGAATCCATTTTCCATGAATTTCTTTTTTGTTTGTTTGTTTGTTTTTGCTTTCTCAAGACAGGGTTTCTCTGTGTAGCCTTGGCTGTCCCAAAACTTGCTACGTAGACCAGGCTGGCCTTGAACTCAGAGATACACCTGCCTTTGCCTCCCAAGTGCTGGATTAAAGATGTGTGCTACCACCACACTGTGGATTTCCTTGATCATCTTGTCTTACCTAATCACATTTATTTCTACCTGAAGTTCTATTGACCTTTGCTGGCTGATTGTAAAATAGGTAGGAGACACTAGGAAAGAGAGACTGGGCTGCTGACCTTGGGATGGGTACACAGGGCCTCCTGATGAGTCCCCAAACTCTTTGACCTCTCTAAAGTCAATCAAACCCCACTTTCTAGAGTCAAAGAGGATGGAAGAGACAGGATCAGGAAGAAGAGGGACTACTTGCCCTCTGCCTTCTCCTCTCTCACTAATGGCTGTACCTGGATTTAGCTGTAGGATGTTTAAACTGGGTGAAGGTACAGATCTGTGGAAGCCAGGATAATGGCCTCAGGAGGCTGTAGAGGTCACAGGAATGAAGAGGACAGTGAGGTTCTGCAACACAGAAGAGCAAAGAGCAAATGGAAATGACTTACAGAAAAGAAGGAAGGAGGCTAGCAAGATGACTCAGCGTTCAAAAGTCCTAGGGCCCATGCTGAGGAAAAAAAACTGATCCTAAAAGTTGTCCTTTGACCTCTACACATGTGCCATGGCATACACACCCCTGCACATATGCACATCACACACACCCATAATTATAAAAAATAAAAATTTAGAAAGACAGAAAAGAGGAAGAGGCAACAGAAATTTTAAATACATAGGATTTTTTTTTTTAAAAAAAAAAGTGCTGCTATTTGTGGATGTTAAGTGTATGTTAAGTGTGGGATACTTTTTATTTGATTGTTTTTTGTTGTTGTTTGAAACAGGGTTTCTCTATGTAGCTTTGGCTGTCTTGGAACTCACTTTGTAGACCAGACTGGCCTCAAATTTACAGAGATCTGCCTGCCTCTGCTGCCCAAGTGCTAGGATTAAAGGCATGTGCCACCACCGCCTGGCTAAAAGTGTTTTTAGGGCTTAATAACTCTGAAAGACAATTTTCTAAGCAATAACAAGAACAATAGCATTTATATGAGGCATAATTGGAAACAGTAGAATAAAGCACTGGAGCAAGAGAATTGTGTTATTTAGGTTCTTGCGTACTTGTGGTGTTTGTACTTAGAGCTAGTCTGATGCCTAGCAGGTTCCAGCTGTTCTCCTGTCTCCACCACTGACAGCCCTGGGGTTGTAGGCACGTACATGGCTTTGTCCAGCTTTTTACATGAGTACTGGGATTTGAACTCAGATCTTCAAGCTTGAATAGCAACCAATCTTATCCACTGAGTCATTTTTCTAACCCTAGTTTAAATTCTTTTTTTTCCTGGTTTTGATTCTTGTATGTAAATTCAAGGTAAATAATAAATTAAGCCTGTATATTGTTATCCAAGAGTACTTAAAAATATTTAGATAAAAAGTGAATATAGAAAGTAATTATTAACTAATACTTGATTGATCCAAAAGAAGGCAAGACAAGGGGTCAAAGGAATAATGGGATAAATAGAAAATAAATTACACTATTTATTAATTATAGCATTATCCCCAAAGGAAAGAAATGAGGTGAATTTTTTTCTTTCTTGTTTTTCTTTTCTTTCTTTCTTTTTTTTTTTTTTTTTTTGGTTTTTTTCGAGACAGGGTTTCTCTGTAGATTTGGAGCCTATCCTGGAACTAGCTTCTGTAGACCAGGCTGGCCTCGAACTCACAGAGATCCGCCTGCCAAAATGAGATGATTTATAAAGTCTGGGTCTGTGATTGATCCCCCGAGTAGACACTACTTAGGGGTTCAGGTTGGCCATTCAGAGTAGAGTATCAAGTTAAGGGAATGATTAGGCACAGGGTTCAAGCCAAAAAAAAGATGTTGGTTCTGGCAGCCCAACCAATGGTGATGTTGAGTTGGAGACAGAATCAGGTTCAGGAGAGATGGTGAGGTTTGACTTGTTAGTCAGGTCTCCAGGGAGGGAGGAAACCAGGCTCAGGAGACATAGATAGGAAAGGGATAGGCTGACCCAACACTGTGTCTTCAGCAGAGCCCGTCTAGCCTCTAACTTAGACGTAGCACTTCCCTCTGCTAACAGTCTCTTTGCCCCACCTCTGGCCGACGTCAGGCCAATTTCAGGACTTTGTCCCTCCTACTTGGAAGAACACAGTGCAATCTCCATTTATTCAAAAAGCCCTCACCGCCTACCTTGTCTCTGCAGTTCCTATTCTAGATCCTGCGGCTTAAGCATGAGCAAAATAATCTCTGTGACCATGAGGAGCCAATGGTCTGCTGGTTAAGGACAGGCAACAGAATCAGCAAATGAATGGTTCCAGAAAGCAAAAGACAGGCAGTGAGAAGGACTGGCCTGGAAGTCTGGGCAATGCAGGCCTGAGAATTGGGCTCGGTATGGAAGGGAACAGGACAGGAGCCAGGTGGTTGAGTCAGGTAAACCCGTGGGATTTGTCTATCTCAGGTGGGAAACCATTGGAGGCCATAAGCCGGGAAGTGACATACACTCGTTGGAGGTCATAAGACTCTGACAACTCTGACCGCACTGTGGAGAATAGCCTGTAGTGCTGACGAGAGAGAGGCAAATAGAAGAAAACAATGGTCTAAGAGATAAGAGCCTGGGATTCCTCAATATGCTTTGTGAGCCGAGATGTTTAGATGTGTCAGTCATTTAGTCCAATCTATCTGTATGGTTATCTGGTTGTAAACGGCCATTGGAAATATCTACACTATTTATGTCATAGAGGCACGGTGGGAATCACTGATAGAATGTTTAAAAAGTTACTTTTGCGGAACAAAGGGCCATACAAGAGCAAAGGCTATGCTTATCTGCCCTCCTCCTCCACACACTGGATACTTGCTAATCCAATTGGCTAACCGGGGTCTATAAGATAATGTGAGTTAATTTCCACTGTGAATATTGTGGCTTCTAAGGCCTCGCTCACTGTGGTTGGATAACTGATTTCGTAAATGAGGCCAAAACTCAACGATGGGACCCTAGGGCCAGCCAGATTCTTCTCCTCAGTTTCCAAACCAGTGATGGCTTTGAATGGGGTGTTGTTGATCATCGGTGACCTCACTGAAAGAATGAAGATAATTCCACTTAGTCCCTCACCATGGAGGCCATACACCTCTAGGACAAGAAACAAGGGCTATATGTGACAGCAGAGATTTGCTTCAAGCTAGCCCACTGCCTCTCTTCTCAGAAGCAATTAGTGGGGGATCGGGGTGGGGTGGGTTATGGAGTCACCAGAACCCCTCAGGAAGTGTCCAAGTATTACTTGCGCTATTGTTTTTGCCCAAGGACAACTATTCCTGTTGTCAGAGGATTGAGAAATAAAGCCTGTAGCGTGTCAAGAAAGAGCACAGCAATTAGTGGTGTTCCTCTAGCAAATGTCACCTGTGCCCAACCTCAGCCCTGAAGGCAGATCTCAATAAAGAGATTTTGTTTAAACACATATACATGTATCTACACTTACAAAATAACCAGGCATAAAGAATTAAAAAAGGAAGAAGACAGACATTAGTGTGAGGACATGGATCAATGGTAGAAGACTCGTCTTGTGTGCAACAAAGTAAAATTTGAAAAGCAAGAAGCCAGATACCACCCTTCAGTATGCTTCAGGTAGGGGTGTAGCTTACTTTGAACCACATCACTGCAGATTCTTACAGCAGACTGCTGAACTGGGCAGTTTTATCTCCAGTTACAGCCAAGGAAATCGGTATCAAGAGAAGCTGATGGAGTCAACCAGAGTCAGTGTCATTCTAAGATGGCTCTCCAGTCTTCAGATTACCATTCTGAAGCATCTGCTATTCCTTTCCCACATCCTGGGAACCTCTCAGGCCAGGGATAATTGAAGACAAACTCAGCTCTTGGGACTGATTTGCTGCCACTCTATCCTTAGAAGACAAAAGAGCAATCAGCCAATAAATATTGAAGGTGTGTGAGAGATCTGGCAGAGTAAGGAAGGCATGCTTATCTATGGGTAATTCAAGAGTAAGGTCCAGTAATGTCTGCCCAAATGAAGGGCAGTGATAGTCACAGAGGAAGAAGAAGTCGAGACTGAGTGAGGCAGAGCTGAGAGCTGTAGGGTACAGTGGGGAGAAGGATGGTACCATTGATTCCATCTCCATTTCCTGGAAGTCAGGTGGCCCGATTTCCTTGTTTCCTAGTTCTTGATCCTCTGGAGCATGGTGGATGGAGGCCAGGGTCACTGGATATGCCCAACACAGCCTGCATCGAGGCCAGATCTATTCAGGCGATTCAGGTCCAAGCCACAAGCCCCCTGTCCATTTCTTCTCCAGAACTGATGCTTGCAAAGTGACTGAGGTTGGCTAGGGCCTGGGTGGGAACAGCGCAGCCGGCAGAAGAGGTTTCTTCCAAGCTGAGGGGAGGTCCTTGCAGCGAAGAGAAGACCAGAGGAGGTACATAGTGGACATATTGCACAGCACACTCTAATGGTGGGCTGGGCCCACAGTTCCACTGGAGTGACAAAGTGACTCAGTGTGAGACAGGCAGGGAGGGAGAGACAGCAGAAAAACCTGCTGTTCCTGTCAGGTTGGCCATCCTACCTGCATCTCCATCAACTCTACTTTAAAAATATAACCAGAGGCTTACCATGAAAGAGCAGGGAGAGAGGCCCTTCCCAGTATTTAGAAAATCCTTTTAAATGCTAATAAAAACTGATTTTTAAATAAAAAACAAAACCTAAGTTTGGGGTTTATTTTTCTGAGACATGGTTTCTTGTATCCCACATAGGCCTTGAACTTGCTAAATAATTGATGACTTTATCCTTCTGATCCTACTGTCTTCGCTTCCCTCATGCAGGGTTTGGAGGTATGCACCACCACACCAGATTTTATGCTGGAGAGCGCACTGAAGGCCTCATGCAATATAGGTCAGAACTCTACCACCCAAGCTATGTGCTCAGCCCCCAAACTAAAATTTTATTTTTATTTATTTACTTCTCTTGGGTATTTTTGTTTCTTTGTTTGTTTTCAGATAGGGTTGCATTATGTAGCCTTTGCTGCCCAGGAAATCACCATGTAGATCAGACTGGCCTGGAACTCACAGACATCTATCTGCCTCAACCTCCCAAGTGCTGGGATTAAAGGCGTACCCAACCATGCCTGGTCTGCAAACTAAGTCTTTAAATGTATTGAATATGCGTTACTTCAGTATATAAGACTGACTAATTTTTCAGTTCCTTTATCTTCTTCATACTCTGTCTTTGAAAACTCATTATGGGAGCTTAAGATGCAATCTCCCCTGGAGAAGAGAGGGAGAGTTGAACCAGGAGGATTGCCATGAGACCAGCCTACACTACAGCAAATTATGGTATAAGAAACGCCAGAACGTGGGATCATCATAACCACGTGACCTTGTCTCTAAGTCCATAGGCAGAATGTTTTCTTTCAGATGAGGAAGCTGGGCTTAGACATGTTTGTGAAAACTTGAACCTGAGCTACCCTAAGAAGTGGAGGCCAGAAGAGCAGGCTTCCAGCCCCAAGCTCCCTGACCTTCTTGGCCAAAGGAGGGTGATGGGTGTGGAAGCTGCCTCTGGCTGGGTGGCCAGCCCAGCACACAGGGCCGAGGCCTTCGCAGACTTGAGTCCGTCCAGTTGAAGCACTTAGACTTGCACTCTTCACTTTTTCCAGCCCCTGTCATTTCCTCCTCCACTGTGCAAGGAAGAGTGACTTCCTTCGCTTTAGCAGAAAAACTGATTTAGGAACAATAGGAAAAAGGAGCTCTGTCTCCTAGCTCCTTTTCTGTCACACTTTTTTTAGCAGCCTCTGACATCACACCTACCCCAGTGCCCACCCTAAGGTCCAACATAGAGCCAAGTTATGGGTGACTTGAGACCACAGAAGCTAGCTTAGACCATGACACCTGGCTGCTTTTCCCTCCTGTTCTTCACACATAGGAGCCTCGTGAATGTGAACTCTGCTGTCCCCCACAGGGAAATAATGCTGGACAATGGCTGCTTATCTAAATGATCAGCGGGGCTGTAACCAGTGTGCTCACTGACACCTTTAAACTCAGCAGAAACTTCTAGAGATAAAAAGATCTTCACTAGGGAGGAGGAACAGGGAAAGGAATAGAAAGGGGAGGGGAGGAAAGGGGGAAGTGCCCAGAGAGCACTGGTCAGGGTGTGTGTACTCCAGGGGGTGTTTAATAAGAACTTAAAAGGTCCCAGAATTCCCCTGATAGCTCCTCTCCCAGTCCTTGAGCTTCCTTCTGCCACAGGCACCTACAAATAATCTCCTGGAGACACTTTGATTTGCCTTTGATCCATTTAACATCCTTAAGACGGTACAGCCAAGCGCCTAGACCTCAGCTCCATATGTACTCTGGGTAGCAAAAAGTGGTGCTTTGCTTATAGTACTTGGCTCTCATAGGGTCTAGAGCTCATGAGAATTTCCCTCTGGCATGAACACCTGTTATACAAAATGCCAGTGGAAAAAGAATAGAACGGGCTTTGTAAAATAGTGCTGAACAACAACAACAACAAAAAAAGAAAACTTTTCTCTGGAAGGACATGAAGTAGGTTCCTGGCTCACTGAGCAAGTAGCTGCATGGTCCATGCAGACTAGCAAATTATCAGGAACAAAACCCAAGGTGGGAAAGTTGGAAAGTTTGAGGTTCATGCCCAACTCACACTGAGCACAAGAACAACCACAGCCCACTTTACACATCTGGTAGCCACTGGCCTAGATGGCTCAAGTACTGTAGAAACGAGCAAAAGCTGGAGATCAAAGATGGATGATAGCCAGAACTCTGCCAAAGGTTTGAATGGCTTCTGTAGGGCTGGTCCTTGGCTTTGAGTCTGGAAGAAAAGATGCAGTTGCCTTCTTCTACCCAGAATGCTCTGCTTCAGCTTCTCTTATTAGGAAACTCCTGGTCACCCTTCAAGATCTAGCCAAAATGTTACCTTTTCTAAAGGCTTTCCCTAACTTCTCTCTCCTCTTCTATTTTTTCTTCTTTTTTTTCTCTCTCTCCCTCTCTCTTTTTTGTTTTGTTTTGTTTTTTCAATACAGGGTTTCTCTGTGTATCTCTGGATGTCCTGGAACTTATTCTGTAGACTAGGCTGACCTCTAAATCACAGAGTTATACCTGCCTCTGCCTCCCTGAGTGCCGGGATTAAAGGCATGCACCACCACCACCTGGCTCCCCTCTTCCATTTCTAACCAGTCATTTCCCATCCTGAGCTCTTAAAAAAGCAGACCTTGGTACTTCACCTATATGGACATCCATCTCCAATAGCAAACCGTGAGGTTTAATAGGTAGGGCCACATGCCGTTCACATCTCGAGGGTGAGTATCAACCACTGTTATGAGCATGGGCTCAGTGCTCAGGTGCTAAAATACAGAATGGATGGATGAGATAAATGACTTAAGCCAAGAGTCACAAAAATGCAATCAAATGGGATATTGCCTCAACAGAATTTGAAGAGGGATGTTTGGAATCTATGTTATGTCAATGCTATCATTTTATTAGTTTTTAAATGAAGTGTATGCTCTTATTAGGTATAATTAGCTTGAATCACCTATGGGTTATTTTTCCAGGACTTTTGTAATTATGGCTCTAATTAGTCTTTAAACCTTGCCATATAAGTTTCACTTTGTAAGATATAGATATACCATGAACTCTGTGAACTGTCTATCCTGGAGCTATCTGCTTTGAGTGTTACCTCTACCATGTTTTTAGGCCAGAAAGCATCTTGCTTCCATAAATGACTATCTAAGTAGGACCCACATTAATTTGGCCAAAATAGAAATAACTAGAGGAACTAATCTATTATGCAAAATCAGCAATTAATGCAGAGCATGCCCTGTTATCTAAAGGCTTTGAAATATCCACATCTCTCCACTCTCCCATTTAGATAGGACGCTGAACACAATGGGCACAGCTGGCCTTGGACCCCCAGAATTCATATACCAGAACCTTCAACCCTCTGAGGAGACAAAGAGAGCATTCTCAGGGTTTAAAATCTTAGGTATTTACAAACACATTCTCCGCACTGTGTTCCTGGTTTTCTTCAAAGGGCAAAGACAGAGGTATGCACTCGATTTGTGTGGGCACTTATTTCCTGGTGCGACAGCTGCGGAGGCACACGAGCATGAGTGAGCATGTGCACGGATGCTTTCAGGAGTGTGCTGGCTGTGCTTCAGTAGTTTCCCTTTTTCCTTTTCCTCAGACACCTACACCTCAGAGAGGCCTGCATTCTGCACCCATTGTGATGCAGATGCCACGGCTCTTATGCAAGCCAAAACAGCCATGAAAGGGCAAACATTTTCCACTCTGTATGTTATTTATCACGTGTGCTGATATTTATCATTTTGTGCTGAATACCCTGCTGGCCATTGAGGATGCCAATATACATTGCCACCTAGTGTCTTTGTCCCTTTTCAGCCAGGGGGAAGCAGTGCAAGAAGGTGAGATCTTCCTCCTTTCTTCCCTTCCTACCCCAAGCCCTTCTTTTTGAGCACAGGCAATCTTTCTTTGGTTTTCTCTGGCCACAGCAGATGTGTCTCTCTTTGATACCCTTGTGTTTTCCTTGCAATCACCGACTTCTCCCTTCCAGCTTAAAGTCTTGTTCCAGAAAGGCTTCTCCCTCAGCTGCCCCTTGTGATCGCCCTCCAGCTTCTGCCTCCAGTGATGTGGTCGCCCTTTTCTTCTGAAGACTTCTTGAGGACATGCATGCAGACAGTCTCTCATGAAATATTCCAGGCAAAGTTCATCTTATGGATTCCATATCTGGTCCTGAATATCATGATTCATATTAGACTTTTCCATCACTCCTCTGACTTATCTTCCAGAATAAAAGTCATACTTACCCACCCACCTACCTACCTGGATGTTGTCTCCAAAGACCATACACTTCAAACTCATCACTAAAGACTGTTCAACACAGGGGTAACAAGACCTACCCGCCCTGCCATGGGACAACTCAGTTAGACTAGTCCAGTTTCAGATCTTTCTGGAGCGTTGGATGAGGCCTTTACTGAGGCTGCCTAGGTCTTCTCTGTCTTCTCCATCTGTCTGGTCTTATTCCCTCACCAAAGTGTCCCCCAAAAGCATGTCCTAAATAAGGCTCCCATGAACTCTCATCTTGACCCTTGGTCAGATTCCAGGAACTCCAACCTTTTCCCTTGCTGTGATGAAAGCAACCTTTTCTGCACCCCATGCATCCCCCAAGCTCCAGGAATATCCATGAGCTCCCTATGTGATCTCCCAGAACCCCAGACACTGACTTTGGAGAGAGCAGTGCCTGTTCTCCCTTAGGTGGACCATGATGCCAACAGATGCACCCTGCAATCTAGCTGTGAGTCTTCCTTACGGAAAATCATGTGCTCCCTTGAGGTGGACAGTGGCTCGGGAAAACACTCAAAACCATTCTCCAAAGCTTTCTTGTGTTCTGCATTTTGGAAAAGGGGGCAGAGGGCATCAGCTGTTTGGGACCTTGGTTTCAACAGAGATGGAAGAGGCTCACTTTGACACGCTGTTATAGGTCAAGGCTACTCCAACTAGCTGAGGGTCATTCTAACCCTTACTCTGCCATTTTTGGTCATCCAGGCTCCAGGGCAGGGATGGCTGGGCCCAGCGTCATCATTTTTAGTGACAAGAGAAGTTGCATTTGTGTGCGTGCTTTTTCCGAGGCGGGGATAGCAATCCTTTCCTACTGGCCATTCTTCTCACATGAGCGCTACTCCATCACCTCAGATGTCACACCCACCGCTGCTGCATGGCCAGTCCAGGCTGAGCGTCTCTGGGTCCTAGGAGTGGACACAGTTAGGATTCTAGATTTCTTCACCTTTCATTCTCTTTCACCCCAATCCCCAACCAACCAAACTGTCACTTATCTATTGTTCAGAGAGTTAGAGTATGGTTTTGTGCTCAATTTTTATATTTAAGAGAATCTTGAGAGTATATTCATTATTGGTCTAACTTGTTTTCTTTTGCTGTGATAAACACCACGACCAAAAGCAGCTTTAGAGGCAAGGGTTTTTTATTTGGGTTATATGTAAGCCAGATTACAGACCATCACTGAGGGAGGTCAAGGTAAGCATTCAATCAGGGCAGGAACCTGGAGGCAGAAAATAAAGCAGAGACCATGAAGGAATGCTGATTACTGGCTCACTCTCCATGGATTGCTTGTCTCACTGTCTTATACAACCCAGGACCACCTGCCCAGTGATGGTACCACCCACAGTGGGTGAGGCCCTCTCACCATCATTAATTAAGAAAATTCCCTACAGACTTGCCTAAAGAGCACTTTGATGGAAGTATTTGCTCAATAGAGCTTTCCCCTTACCAATTAACCAGTACAATTATATTTATTTACCAATTTAAAAACTATTTGGTGGAAATGAAAAGTATTAGTATAACTTAAAAGTTGTCACTGATTTCAGTTTTTTTTGTTTTGTTTTGTTTTTCGAGACAGGGTTTCTCTGTAGCCTTTTGGAGCCTGTCCTGGAACTAGCTCTTGTAAACCAGGGTAGCCTCAAACTCACAGAGATCCGCCTGCCTCTGCTTCCCAAGTGCTGGGATTAAAGGAGTGCGCCACCACCAATGACTCAAAAATCTTAAAAGGGGAGCAAATGTACACTTATAATGTAAGGCACGTAGTGCCGTGCAAATGGGCTGGGTCCTCCAGGAGGGAGGGAACTAGACTGATGCATTGGTTTTCACTGAGTAGCACAGCAGAATGGCTGTGGGTCAACGACTCCTTCATTGGCTAAATGACACAGGGTGAAACACATACAACCTCTTCCTGTTACAACCTGATTCCTAGACCAGCCAACAGAAGCCACTGTCTCTAGGTCACCGGCAATCCAGGTGTGAAGGGGTGGCAGTGGGATAGGGTGTAGCCAAATAACTCCATCAGGAGTCACTTAGACAGCCAAGTAGAAAAATAACCTGTTTGACCCCCTTCCTCAAAATAAAATCACAGAACCTCTTTAGAAAGACAACAGATCCTGAGTGTATGGGCCCCAAATCATAATATTTAATAGCATATATAGCATGTGTCTATGAAATGACCTCAGGATGTTGGCCAAGAGCCAGGCACAGGATGACTTTCTGGTACCAGAGTTCAGGGTTAGATGTGAATATAGAAAATAGGTTTCATGAAGTCACAGAATGGGTTGGATTTGTCTGGAATGGAGGTGTGTGTGTGTGTGTGTGTGTGCGCGCGCGCACGTGCATGTACGCACACGCGCAGTGGTGCCTATATGAATAAAAGTAAAAACTTCTTATTGTGACAAGATAACTGACCAAAGCAATTTAAGAAAGGGTGGGTTTTCTTTGACCCAGGCTTTGAGGGGACCAGGCATTATGTGGGGATGGTGTAGTGGTGAGAACAGCTGTAGGTGCAACATCATGTTGTGTCTGTCTGCAGTGAGGAGCAGAGAGAGAGAGAGAGACAGACAGACAGAGACAGACGGCGGGGGGGGGGCGGTGTTCAGCACTTTCAGTCTGGAATCCCAGCTCATGGCGTCTGGAAACACCTTCATAGACAATACCAGAGTTGTGTTTCCAAAGGAATTCTAAATCTGGTGAGTTGATAAATGCAGATTAACTCTTGGGGGTGAGTCAGAAAGGTTTCTCAAGGAGGAGGAGCAATGGCTTCTCCCAGACAGGCCTTCCTCTCCTCTCCGCTCCCTCCCGTGTTCTCGACAATTACAAACCAACTAAATGGCCAGTCTGAGATCAGAGGGCTGTCACATGAGACAGTATACACACAGAACAGTGGCAAATGCGGGTTTTTTGTGACTTTGAGTGTCTCCTTCAGTTTCTGATTCCTAGGGGCCACTCTTGTTTCTTCTTGATCCCACTGTGACAAGGAGCTGAAAGTCTGTCAAATACTAAAGCAATAGCTCAGCCTTCCAAGGTGTCTTCTGCTAAGTCCCACCCACTCCAACCTGATTACAAACCATATCCTAGGTCACGTCTTTCACTTTGACAGGATTATTGACTGAGTCATCCTCACACCTTCCTGCTACATCCCCAGTGCCTGTTCTCTGAAGGTTTGTAGGTTAGCCCTTATCAATAGCTCATCCTTCTCATGGGTTACTCTCCAAAGATTGGAGGGAACCAAAGACCTAAGCTCATCCATGGATGCTGAAACAGCAAAAACTGCCATGTCTGGCTTATACTCTCAGCTCCTTACATAGGTTGTTGACTGAATTCTCTAAAGAGGCTCTAGGTAGGCCAGATGGTTTTGCGCTATGCAAGGCTGGGTCCTTCTGGGAATCATATAGACACATTTCATTTATTGGTTAAAATACTAGTTAGAAAGAGGGGATGCTAGTACAGGGAAGGAGCTATGCTAATATGGTTGCTGTGTTCTTGAGCGACTTTTGCAGTGTCTGCCTTCTAGGGGTTGAATCCAGGGCCCCACACAAACTTGCACCTCCAGGCCCTACCTTTCCTCTTAAAAACAAATATCTCCCAGACAAATTTCATAACCTCAGCCCTACTGAAATGTTCCCTGCGGGTTAGAGGTATTGCTTAGTCACTTGTCAAGAACAGCTTAGGATTCAGGAGCTCTGGTGGAAAACAATGTTAGGGCCCTGATGTGGCCACAGTGCTTGACGTTTTCTTGTTATTTGACTCTTTTTCCCCTCCCTCCATCCCAGTTTTAAGTGAAGTAAATATGCTTATAGTTTATTATAACCATATCTACTAATTTGGATTTCTCATTAAGAAAGACAAAGAAATGGGTCCAATAGGGTTGTCCGGCTGGAGAAGTGGCATGGGAAATCATCCACTGGCTTCTTAAAGTGTAACAGATGGTCTTTGAAATCACAGTCAGGTGTGTAAATTCATTTCCAAGTTCCCAAAGAAAGGGTCTCTCGTTTCTGATTTTTCCACTCTCCTCATTCTTTCAGGAAATCTTCCCAAGTTTCCTGAAAAGCGCCCATCTTCCTGTGTGCCTCCACAAACCTAAGATATACCCTCGGCCCCAATACACACCCCGTTTCTGCTTATAATTTTACTAGGAAATGTTGGTGAGAGAATAATACAGTAAGTACAGGTTCTAGGAAGGCTCAGTTTGCAGGTGCTTGCTCTCTTGGCAATTCACACACTTGAAGCCCATGTGCCTTTCTCCCAGTCTTCGAAAACCAATGACTTCTCTGGTTCCTTTTGGAGATTTCCCCCTGATCACCTAAGTAGGAAATGGGAAAGTGTCAGGGCAGAAGCATCTCACAGGCGGAAGGAAAAGGCCAAAGAGCTCTCTGCTTGCCTATGTGGGACTTTAGAACCACCACTTCCCGCAGTTGGTGTTATCATTCAATAGCTCTGGAGCCTTGGAATGCAGGGAAATCCAGTGATCTGCCTGTCAACTCCCATCCCCAAGATCACACCGGGGAACCCACGGTGATGTTGGGTTATTTAGAGAGCTGGCAGAGCAGGCCAGAGGGCTCCAAGGCCCTCCTCTCTAGCATGCGCGGCACCCTCAACCATAAACCTGGCTGAGGAAAAGACACCAGCAGAACAACCCAAGATCATTTTTGTCACATTTCTCCCACACTTTCCCCGCCTCCCTGTCTTTTAGGACTCAGAAGTCAAGTTCAGCTGCGCTTCGCCAAAAAGAGCACAATGCCAAGGCAGGCAAACAGCACTGCGGTCGGAGTCCTGGGAGTTATTCCCACCGACCGGAGGGAGCCACGCAACTGGGGCAGAAACTCGTGGCAGTACCCGAGAGCGACTCCGCACGCACGTCCCCTGTCTCCGCTATGCGCTGGACCCCCGACCCCGCGCTCTGCCCTGGCTCTCAGGGAAAAGTGCAGATGAGAGGACGCTCGCGGGAAGTCACACTCTGGGCTCAATTAGCTGATCCCCGCCACTATTCAACCCGCGCTAACTGAGCCTTCCGGCTCGGAGTCCTACTTAGCTACTCGCCACCAGGCAGACACAAAAACAAGTCGCTGAACTGCGGAAAGAGGAGGCAGGGCTGGGCGAGCGCCGGAGGAGCGCAGCCCCGGAGAAAGGGGAGGGCCGGGGTCAAGGCAGAGGCTGTGGCCGCGCCTCCCCATTGGCCAGGAGGCGGTGGGCAGGCAGCCCGCGGGCGGGGGCGGAGCTTGCGTGGCGCCACGCCCAGTCCCCGCCCCCGGACCCACCCCCGGCCCACTGTGGGAGTCCCGCGCCCCTCGCTCCCTCCCGCGGGCGGGCCGTCCGAGTTTTTAAAGTGGGCTGGCAGCTGAGGAAGCCGGACATTCGAGAGAGGCCGGTGCACAGCTTCGGAGTCCTCAGCGTTCCGCTCCAGGTCTCCTGAGGCGGCCGTACAATCCTCGGCAGTGTCCTGAGACTGTATGGTCATCTCAGCGGCCGCACTCGCCTGGCCCCGGATTCCTTCCAACTCGCTCTCTTCGAACCACTATTTTTTGTTTGTTGGTTGGTTGGTTTTGTTTTGTGAAATCCCAGAAAACTGACTCCTGTTCGCGGATAAACGGAACTTCAGGTCCCTCGTCGCTGCTCTCTTTTGGCGTCTTACAACCTCCTCCCACTCCTTTCCCCGGCCCCGCCTCCTCCTGCAGGTTCCTCCCCGTCACCCCTCTCCTCCCTCCTCCTCCTCCGCACCTAGCCAGCCGTCCGCAAACTTCCACCTGATTGTGCGGGACACTCGGACCTGCGAGCACTAAAGACCTTTCACACCTGCTGGGGCGACAGAGAGCCGCCGAGGGCCACAACAAAGGCAGCGGCTGCAGCCCCTACGGGCCTAAGGAACCCAGGTGCTCCGGGTCTCGGAGGAACACGGCGACAATGACAGCTGACAAGGAGAAGAAAAGGTAAGCGGGCGTCGGAGCCGGCGACCAACTCGGTCCGGGGCAGTGGCGGAACTGCGCGAGGCGGGCGAGACCCGAGGCACTTTTGCAAGACGGGTGCGAGAGGTCTGGGAGGCAGGAGGACCGGTCTTGGGGCGCGGAGGGGTGGGTGACAGAGCGAGCAGGTGCCGGCTTTAGGGACGCGGAGCTGTGGCTTCCCAAAATTGAATCGCGAACCCAATAGTTCAAGACCTTGAGACACAGAGAGATGACCCTGGAGGTCAGGGGTGCTTCCGCGGCGCCTTCCAAAGTCTGTAGTCCCCAGAACACCAAGTTTCCCCCCGCCAGTGGTTTGAAATGTTTCGGGACTGATACTCTCGTCTTTCTCAAGATTTATCTGTTGGAGCAGCAAACACGCTTTTCTTTTCTAAGACCCCCCAGGTCTTTCAAGAGCGCTCCTATGCGGGCTGTGCACCCCAAACTAGCAAGGGACAGAGTGCAAAGCGCAACTCGGGGGCGCACCCTGGCCCGAGGAGCCAGAACACGGCCAAGTGTCCTGCTCCAGAAGGCACTCAAGTTTTAGGATACACCCCCCCCTTTCGCTCTCCCTACACCTAGACTCCACCAAAGAGTGGATAGTGACCTGGATTGCCCTGTGGGGGCAGGTGTTTTAGTGTGCAGAGAGGACGGCGACACCGGGCCTCTCCGAGTGTCTGAAGAAGACAGAGAAGGGCAGCCACGAAGGCTTGCCCTTGCGAACCCTTCCGCACTGGGTGAGAGGCAACTCCGGCCAACTCGCGCTGCCCTCGAGTCTCCTTCAATCCGCCCCGGATCTGGCGACACAGGCTCTCAGAGCCTGGGTGGGAGCGCACTATGCGGCCACGCAGACCTGGGTACACCCTCGCCTCCTGCAAAAAGTTTGTGGCTGGTCACCTGGCCGTTTGCTCCTGTTTCGACTGGTGCGAGCCTTGTGCTAGAGTGTCCAGCACAGTGCTCCGCGACTTGGCTAGGGTGACAGGAATCGAACGCATGGAGGCAGAGTGGCGCGAGCCTTGGGAGACCCACAGCCAGGCTGGTAAAGGACTGCGCTGAGGGCTCAGCCCCAGAGCAGATTGGCTTTTGTTTGGACTTCCACTTAGGGACCCAAGCCAGGAACAGTGTATCCTCTGGTTGAAAGTGACGGCTCCCACCTCAGGGCACCGATAAGGATTTGATAAACGCGAGCGAATCGCACCCGTCCTGGCGGGGCGCCCGCGCCCTGCGCTGGCGGATCTCTGGGTGACGGGGGTAGGGTGGGGTGGGGGTGTTCAGAGTCCAGTTCTAGATTTCCCATTGTCACCCACCATACAGCTCTGGGGTGCTGTGTCCTTTGAGGGTATAGAAGTGAGGGAAAAGATTCAAGCTGTAAAGCCAATCAGAATGCAATCATAAACTATCAAAACCGCGAAGTTAGACAACCCAGAGCCACCAGGGGAACTTACTGAACATTTTATTACTCCAGTGCCTATGGGTGATTGTCGCATTTGCAGAGAAGAGACCTGATGGTAATCAGTGCGAAGTGCTGTCTTGCTCTTAGCTCTACCAATCACTGGGAGAAACCGGGTTTAGTGCGCAAAGCTATTTCCATACACGCTTTCACAGCCTCCTTAACAGAGGGTTGTTGGAGAGTATGGGAGTCCCAGTAGGAGCAAAGTTGCATAATGACACTCAAATTATCGATGAGAGCGGCCACTTTAAGAACCAGTGAACTGCAGACTGTGAACCTCCTAGGAGGTCGCTGCAGGTAATGCAGTGCCCTAGTGGTAGCTCAGCATGGTGTGTGTGTGTGTGTGTGTGTGTGTGTGTGTGTGTGTGTGTGTGTGTGTGTGTGTGTGTGTGTGTGTGTGTGTGTGTGTGTGTGTGTAAGGAAAGGCAGGGCAAGTCTGTGGAAGTCCCTCAAGGCCCAATTCCTGTTGGGATAATAGTTGTGTTGGCTGGCTTTTTGGAGCACTGAGATTGAAAATTGTGAAGCAGGGCCTTGAAAGCTGGTACCCCTTAAGTGGGTGCCCAGAGCTTCCCAGAATGCCTCATGAAAACGAGAGCTGCAGGGTTTTCTGAACTGGTAATTCCATCCACTGGTGGTTCTGAAAGACTTTTATATTTATTGGTTTAAGAGCTGTTTCTTCTCCAGAACATAATTGAACATTTGCATGTTTTTCATTCTAGAAACAGCCCCTCAAGAAGCCAGAAGGATTGTTTTATTCCCATATATCCCTGTGTGGGTGGATATGTTTATCCATAATAATTAAGAGCCAGGTTTTTAATTGTTGGCTGACTAACAGGCTTTGGGGAAACCATGATCAGCTCTCTTGAGTTTAGATGAAGTGGAGGCTCATCAATCCGCCAAGGTTCCTGACTCTAGGAAGGGCTAAGTGTGGATGTTCGCAGGTGGAGGTTTGCAGAGCAGAACAATTAAGATAAGTGGAAGTGAGGTCCTCGGATGTCCAGGAATCCAAGTCCAGGCCTAAGCCAGACTCTGGTCCAGGGACTTTTCAGGAGTGCTCTTTTGCTAAGGGCAAGGGTGCACAAGGAATTGGAGACACTTGGACCTTCACATTTTCAAACTGTGGCTCACTTCTCACAACTGCCGGAAAATGAAACCAAAGTCCATCATTTGTCCAAGTCAAGGAAACATAATGCTGGATGGGTTTCTCAGGCTGAAACTTATTTTCTAATAAGAATTCCTTCAACACCTGTCAGCATTTTTCATTGAATTACCGGAACTAGAGAATGCTCGAGAACTGGTGTATAACACTGTCAGTCCGGGCACTTAAACTGTGCTTCATACAGCTTTCACGGAAATTTAGAAGGTATCATGACAGCAGGCTTTTTGTTTGTTTGTGTGGTTGGTTGGTTGGTGTTGCTGTAGTATGGGACTTTAAGATTATTTTATAAACAGGCATGGAAGCCATAAAAAATATTTTCTCTTTCTGGATAAGGCCCAGGAATGGTAAAAACAGCTCCCTCCTCACAAGGAAAATTGTTGCTGATAAGAAGCAGAATGTCAGTGCATTGCAGCCCGTTAGTATGTGGCCAGCAGAGGCCCCAGTCCTGTGCTTCTAGCCACTGAGGACTTCCAAGGAGCTAGTGCAGCTCACCACCACTCCTGGACCTTCAAAACAGGGGATTTACTTTCCTAGATAATGCAAGAGCCTTCCAGCTGCGGCAGAAAACTTGCCTACCAGTCAGTTGGCGCTGCGTTCTGTATCTACTAACACTGGGAAATGTAAATCCAACGCTTGATAGTTTTCCTTTATTTCAGGTAGAAACAAAACAAAACAAAAAAACTATTACTCTAGTAGACTTCACTGAGCAAAACCATGGCAAGGCCCTCCTCAGTTCCTGTGTGTAGCAAGTTGCTTTGTGAAGTGGAGAACATTCCACAGCTACCAGACTGTTGTATGGCCCCATTAGGCATTTTCACAGGGTGAAAGTTGTGAGATGAAAATAGCCTACTTTCTTTACCTTGTAAACAGTTTCTCTGCCACTGCTTCTGTGTGTGTATGTGTGTGTGTGTGTGTGTGCGTGCGCGCGCGTGCGCGCGCGCGCATGCAGGATGATTTCCAGTATTCTAGGAATCTATGGTGTAAAGTGTTTAGAGATAGAAGGAACAAGCAAGTAATTCTTAATGCGCCAGGACGTGGACCTAATACCTTTGAAAACACTTGTGATTCCTTCAAAGTTTAGGCTTTTCCTCTTTGAGGAAATCTTTTCTATTCAGCACTTATCACTTATTTGCTTTTTTTTTTTTAAGATCACCCCCAGTTCTGTCCTATATCAATATAATAGCTCCCTTTCCATTTTACCCTGAGGGAGCTTTCTTCGTTTTAAGTCCTGACCAAACTAAGGAAAGTTTTGCAGTGCACAAACTACTGAACTTTTACCCTGTTGCTGAGTCAGCACAGTTTCCTCCCAGGACCTATCTATTCTTTACCTGTAGTTCCCACTCCAGCCCCATGCTGTCGACTCTTGTGATGATATTCATACACGATATTAATTAGTAAGGCACAATGGGCACAGAGCAAACACTCCTAGTCTGGAAAGAAATGCTGAAAACTAAGGAATGGGGAATAGGTTCCATACTGTCAATTGCTTGGTCTGTACTGGGAAGCAGAGAGAACCACATAAGAAGTCTCAGGTATCATCACCCATATGACTTTTCTCTTGTAGGGTTCAAATATTTGAAACTAAAGAAAAGAAACTCTTGAGTGACATTTCACTTGGTAACAACACACATCATTATCTAGACGCATTGGTGCAAGTGGGGGAGTCTGGCTCACAGTGTCCCTGAAAGATATATAAAAAGATATAGATATAGTAGATAGATAGATACTGGACACCAGTATATACTGGATCCTGGAGACAGCCCAGCAGTGGTAGAAGTTAGCACT
The DNA here is from genome assembly GCA_004026605.1 of Ondatra zibethicus. Taxonomy (NCBI): domain Eukaryota; kingdom Metazoa; phylum Chordata; class Mammalia; order Rodentia; family Cricetidae; genus Ondatra; species Ondatra zibethicus. Next base: position 25,627 of record PVIU01008467.1, read on the forward strand.
TGGGGGTACTATAAGTAAACACATGGAGGCCGAACTTAACAGATACACACACTTGCTTTGGGTGAAGACGATGGAGGGAGGGAGGACTTGTAGGCCTCCACAGTGACAGCTAGAGGTTTCTGCTTCCGTTGAGGACAGCTGTGGGGTTGGCTGTGAAAAGTCCATAAAGGTGAAAAGGGACTGGGCTCTTCCCCTAGGCTCTGTTAAACTGGGCTCTTCCCCTAGGCTCTGTTAAACTGGGCTCTTCCCCTAGGCTCTGTTAAACTGGCCTCCTGTAGCATTCAATGTCTAAACTTCTACTAAGTGCATGTTTGCTTGTTTTGACTTTTTTATTTTCTTTTTAAGTTAATCTCAATCTCCCTTGAGGACTGAATCCAGAACTTGGTACATGCTGGGCAAGCATCCTCTACCCCCATCCCTTGCTCAGCTCCTAGCAGCCTTTCAGAGGTGCTGTCATCTGGAAGAGGCAAGGCCTTCTTCCTGGTTGGCTTGTTTAGCAGCCTAGTTTTAGGATCTTTCCGTGGAGGCTGCAGGCTGCCTGCGCCTGCATTTCAATGCTAGTGTCTTTCTTATCTTGGGGAGGGCATGAAAAGAAATTTACACTCACATTTTCCATTATTCTCCGCCATTTGGAGATTCTTTTGTATTCCAGAAATGGTTGTGTTCTAGGAGAAGTGAACCTGCTGTGCGAGGGAGGATAAGACAAAAAGCTGCGCACTCAGTCTTCCTGTGCCAGCCCTGTCCTCAGAACTTTACATGGATTAACTTTCTTAATCCCTGTAACAGCCCAGTGAGATAAGCCCTGTCATTATCCCCGCTTCGCTGATGGGAACTCAAGTACAGCAAGGTTGCTGCCCAGCGTCCCAGGCAGTATAGCAGAGAGCTGAGACTCTACTTGGGCAAAGTATCTCCAGAGTCCACAGTCTTACCAACTGTTCCGTGCCTCCTGGCCTTCCCTAAGAGGCCCATAAAGCACTTAATACCATGTGTGAATGTGGTAAGCACTCTATAAATGATAACTTCTTTTGTTGTTGTGTTTATAATTATTATAATGACTTTCTCTCCTGTGACTCATCCCTTGTATCAAACCCCACACACAGGCAGGAACTAAAGAGCCAAAGGGTATTCCTGGAACTCCCGGAATCTCTTCTTATTTTTTTATAGTTCTTTTTTCCCTCACCTTGAACAAGAGACAGTTCTTTACTGCCCCTAGAAGTTCAAAGCTTTCCACCCACCCTTTGCTGGTGGCAAGACTTCAATAACTGCTCAGTCTTCGGACTCCATTGTGCAGGGACCTGTTAGGTGCTCTTCCTCTGTGGCTTCTGAAGAATCATCTACAAATCAAGATGCACAGGACTTCCTCTGACTCTTTGATCTTTTGAAATTGCCAGCACAGGAAGGAAAGAATGAATGGGGGGGATAAAGGATGGTTATGATTGTTGTGATCGTATTTTGTATTTTTATAGAGCCCTGTCTGGTGAGCAGCACCAATCCCTGTACTAAGAACCTTGAGGTCTTTTGGAGTTTCCTTGTCACAAACCATGATTACCCTGAAACATATCATAGCAGAGGGAGAAGCCACCATAGCAACAGTTGTGTGTCACGGTGTGTGTGTGTGTGTGTGTGTGTGTGTGTGTGTGTGCAGTGGTTGTGGTGGGGCACTTGTGGATATATACAGCTAGCAAGACTTGCAGTTTCCAAGTAGAGTTTGTAATTTGGTGTCATTTGTCTGGTCCTGTTAGTTGAAAGACTCAGAAACTGATCTGAAAGCGTGCAATTGAGAAAAATGTCGAAGTCCTTTGAGATCCCCCAAACCAAAGAGATAGTGTGACAATGACCCAAGTGTTAGGAACTTCTGAGTGACTTTTCTTTTCCTAATTGCTCAAGTAATACTGGTTTGCTTATGGCCTCCAATACATCTTTAAGGCTCCTGTAATATAGTGTCGCCTACCAGAAAGCACAAAATTCTTTAAGGTTGTGAGTAATCTGTATGCCACATCCTAGGAAGTAGGTGCTTTCTCAAACAGAATGAGGTTTCAGAAAGAATGGCTTGCTGGTAAGTAAACAACCACATTAAGATGCGTGTGTATGTCTGTACGCGCACATGTGTGTGCACGCTAGAGAACTAACTCAACACTAAGAGCACTTATTGATCTTTCGGAAGACCTGGGTTTGACTCCCAGCACCTTTGTGCTCATAACTGCCTCTAAATCCAGCTTCTAGGGGATCTGACAGCCCGCCTTCACAGGCACTGCAGTCACCCACACATGCCCCCCATAATTAAAAAAATATGTATATATATCCACCTTTAGTTTTCTTAATTCCACAGAGTCATGGAAATGGACCTTTGGAAGTTTCCTATATTCCCCTAGTGACTTACCGCTCTCTTCACCCACTGTCACTCTTCTAGTGACAACTTCCAATTGAAAAAAAAAATTAAATGCCACAGGTAATTGCTAGGAATCAGAACATTCATGGCTTCCACCTGGTTAGACTATGTGACCAACCATGTAAATACAAACATGGATCTACTATGCTGCCCTGTTGACCATGAGAGTCATGAGTAGTGGTTCTCAGCCTGTGAGTCTTGACACCTCTGGGGATCAAATGACCTTTTCACAGGGGTCACCTAAGACCATCAGAAGACAAATTTGCATTATGATTCATAACAGTAGCAAAATTACAGTTATGAAGTAGCGCGAAGTAATTTTATGGCTGGGGGTCACCACAACGTGAGGAACTGTAGTAAGGGGTTGCAGCATCAAGAAGGTTGGGCACCACTGTTTTAGAGGCTGAGTCCTGCTGCCATGTTGGCTACTCCCAAATGCCAGGGTAGAGCCACTGTCGCTCTTAAATGTAAGTCAGGATTTTCGTGGCCTCCTTTGATCTCTTGTTAGTTTGAAGTGCATAGTTAGTTGGCCTCCAACTGTGGTAAGTCGGTAGTTTGCTAAGAATAAGAGGATACATAGGATCCATCTAGAAAATTCAGAAGGTTTCATAAGTCCTTTAAAATATGTCAACTACAATATATGATTTGGGACTGGTAATAATTTAAACCACGATGCTGCGCGTCCAGCTATGCAGTGTTCTCTCTTCTGAAGGTGCTGCAAATGAATACACACTCACTCATGGTTAGAAACAGTGACTGTCACCACTGTGTGAGATCTGTCCTCACTGCCTCTTGTAGGAGATGGGGAAACAGGGACAGCATATGTTATCGTCTTTTTGCATTTGGGAAATAGAGCTGCTGAAAGAACCAAACCGGTCATCTGAAGCCAGACCTAGAGGTGGATCTAGGTGTGGCAAGGCTGGGCCCCAGGACACCGCCTCAGGCTCCTGGTTTGGTTTGGGGCGGGGGGGGGGGGTCATAGTCAGGGAAGCAACTCAAACTGCAGCACTAGCTCCTCTCATTACTAATGAGTAATTACAGCAAATATTTACTGGCCTCCTTCCTACCTTTACAACTTCCTGTTGCTGAAGCACTTTGGAGTGTTGAGAAAGATTGTTCTGGAAAATACGTCATACATGGTTGCAGGAAAAGAGTGCCTTTAAGCGTACACACACACACACACACACACACACACACACACCACAGTCACTTGGCTTTGCTTATGAATTCTGTGTGGGAATAACAGAAAAGTATACCTTCAAGGGCCTGAGAAGCTTACCTTTTCAAAACAAAGTTTTAAAAATCAATTCTCAACTCCTAGGTGAATGGGAGAAGCAGACATGCTGTTTGTAGAGCAGCCTAGAAATACGACTGTACGTGTTTATAAAGTAAAACATTGGATAGCCATTTCATAAATACAACCTCTACTATATTTTTTTAAGTGAAACTATGACCTTATAGTGCTTTCTGAATGAAAACAGTAGTGCTTGATAGAGTAAATCAAGATATATAAAATATGCCATGTGGGCAGTTCCCCAAGTTCCAGAACTTGTATTATTGCTTATTTCCTGTATATTTAGTTGTTGTTTGTTTTTTTTTTTAATCAACCCAGTACAATAGCTTTCTCAGTAAGTTTCTGTGAGCCACTGTACCCTTGTGTTTCTCTCTGGTGTGTTCAAGAGTTCTCAGATGCTATTTTAGAATGACAGCCTTCACTCCAGCCCTGGCTGAGGTCGATGGAGCTAATTTTGGTGCCTAGGGTAAAGGGAGAGAGAAAGCATGTTCAGAGCCAAAAGGCTTTCTTGTCCCAGGCTTAGAGCAGTGTGGTGTTACCAAACACACCACATTTCACCTTTAAAGCCTTTATTTGTGTGCTTGCACAACAAATGTTTACCTAGGTATTCAGATAAGGAAAATATGAAGGTCACATTTCACTGGTGACAAGGGAGTGTCTATAATTGTAACCATATCACCGTGTAGCAGAAGTCTCTTCTATTCTATACCCAGGATTTAAGGGAATTAATGGTGGGTGGGGCAGAAAAGTCAAGGCCCGTCTCAGCTTCTCTTTCTGGCTTTATTACTGACACTATGCTTTTTTGTCTCAGCCAATGTGCCCCACCCATTTGGTGAAACCAGAGGGAATTCTAGTGCCCTCTGTGGGAATCTATGGCCGTGCTCTAGAGTCATCTGGCATTAGATGGAAATGGATTGATCATACATTTGCTTAGGAAAAGCCCTGGCACTGCATGGTTTTCCTAGGCTAATAAAGACGTTCACATGGTACCAATACTTCCCTGTTGTCCTGGGAGCACAGCCAATTTCCCTTGTGGCAAGGGGGTTCTATGCAGACTTGGCTGTTTCTCTGAAGATATCCAAGGATTAGCCAGATACCCAGAGCCTAAATGAAGAGGTAGCAACTTGACCCAAAGTCCTTTCCAGGGGAAGTCTATGGGATGGTTGACTTTTCTGGCAATGAGGGGCCCACCCAGATCTCCCGCTTGCTCCACTGACTATTTATTACCCATGATGCCACAAGTTTCTCTCCTCTGCCACAAAGGCATTGCCGTCATACTCATTCCTACCTGTTTCTTTATATTAGTCCATGCTGGTTGGCTTTCCTCTCTACCTAAATGGCTCACACTTTTCCTACCATAGGCCTAAGCTCTCTTCCTTTAATAGAATCCCATAGTCATTTCCACTCTGCCACCTCCCCCTCCATTTGTTATTAGCTTCTGCTTATGTTTGCCAAAGAGATGGTTATATTTCCTTGTTATTTTATTTGTTCTTGCCTTTCCAAGAAGATTGCACGTTGCCCAAGAGCAGGAATGTCTGATTTTCGATGTGGCCTATAAAACCTTGATCCTTTCTGTTTCTCTCTGAAATCATGTTCCATTAAAAAAAAAAAAGTTACCGACTTGCTTTGTTGATGCCCCCTGGATTAGTTATAAAGCCCATTTCTTGGGCTCAGCTGTCTCCATACACACAACTTTCCTTCATGGGTTTCTGCTTAGTAAGAACAAAAAAGAAAATAACAGGGGAGGTCATGGGCGAGATGAACATTATTTGCTATCAAATCAGGCAGGTTAGTATGTCAGTGCCTCACATCCAAAACATATGCTATTCTCAGGCAAATGCCAGCTAAATGGCAGAATCCCCAGCTTAACTCAGAAGTTAGCCAGTTGCCTGGTGGGAAGCTGTGCAGCTAGAGAGCAGCTCTCAGGGGGCTTCTTCCCTGGAAAGCCTTCTCTGGTCAGCAGCACACTGCATGCAGCCCTGGATCAAGCTGGTCTTCAGTCTGAATTTTTTAATTGCATAATCATTTTAAAACTTGCTTTCTTAAAAAAAAAAAAACTTGCTTTCTTATCTCCATTTTAGGTGCTCTGTAGTCGTTTCTAGAAGGAATTCAGGAATATGGGCACTGTAGTACAGAGAGATGGAAAACACAGGCTCATATCAGTTTAACCCATCTGTATTTGATAATCATCACGCAAGTGATGAGGTTTGTGGTAATGGTGGCCTTGTACTGAACATGTGTGTTACAGGGCTATCTACTAATCTGGGGACTATGCTGCACAGAAAGATCACAATGAGGCATTTGACCTGCTCTGGCCTCTTCAAATGACACATGTGTGGTGGTTGACATTGATGGGTATCCTAGCTGTATCTTTAGGAGGCTGCCATCTTGCTATGGAGTAAAAAAAAAAAAAAAAAAACCAAAAAAAAACTAGCCCAGATAAAGCATTGAGCCAGAAGCAGAAGATGGTAGGAACTGAGAACTCTTGTTGTGCAGAGTTAAAAAGGACATGATGATTTGAGAGAAGAGCATTACTTAAGCCCTCAGTCTTGAATATTAGAATCTGGTTTGCACAGGCAGCAACTATAGGCTGCTCCAATGGAGATGGACTGGGAATGAGCAGATGGCAAGGCAGAAGTATATAGGCCAGGGCTGGCAAGTGCCTCTTCCAGCACTGAATCAGTAGCTCTTATAATAGAAGAGATGGGGCCTGGGCCTGAGCCTGTCCTAGGAAATTTGGGGACGGGCCTTCTCAAGTCGGGTGATGTAGCCTTCCTCTTTGGGGACAATAGAAGTTGCTCAGAGCATTGTCGTTATCCTTCTCCCACGAGCCTAGCTAAAGTGTGAACACCTAGGACTGACCAAAGGAAGCCATGGTGGTCCTCCGTAACAGTGACCTCAAAGCACAGCACCCACAGGTCTTACGAAACTGGCTATCATTTAGGTACACGTTCCTGTTTTGCTTGCACAACTACTTGGGAGTAATAGGTGCTAGAGTTCAGAATGGGAATCAGAAAGGGAATGAGCTGCTATTACCCTAAAATGGTGATGCCCTGCATCCTCATATTCTTGCTCTGATGGCAAAGCCTTTGTCCCCTGAGGGATTTGGTAAGGTAATGCATTCTATCCCTTCTTGCCATTTCTCATTAGAGAAAGATAAGGCACCCACCACGTGAGGGAGTTCCACAGCCAAGGCCGCGTCAGACCATTCCTTGTCAGTCTCTGCCGGTAGCTCTTCAGCACACATCCTGCCCAGATGCTCTGGCCAAGTGGCCCTGTGACCTTCTCCTTTTCTGCTATGTAGCCACACCACTCCCTAAAACCCAGCTCTGATGTTCTGGGTCTGACGGTGCCAGAAGAGTGGGGAGGAAAAAGGAATCGTCTTTCGGAGTCACCTGGGTAGACAGTCGGAGCCCTTTCCTCTCTACCAGCAGGTGTGACCTTCTCCCTGGAGGAATTTAGAAGCACTTAAGCTCATAGCTGAACATTTGTGGGCCAGGAGTCAGTCAAAGATCCCAAATCCCTGGACAAAATCCCACTCCAGGGACAGCAGAGGCCAGCAACTCTGATCCTAGTTATGCTCGCTTACCCTGCCTGTGGCTCTTTAAGGTAGGCTATAGCTCCTGAATGCTTTGTGCATAAAATTTAACTTCCTGATGACAATTGTACATCTCAGTTCTTTTCTGCCCCCTTTTCTGTGGTTGGTAAGTGGTTGTAGAATGGAGAAGCTGCTGCTCAGTCCTGGCAGGTTGGTTAGGCCAGTGGTTTGCTTTAATGTGCCTGCTGTGTGAGCATCATGCCTGAGCCCAGAGATGAGTCTTCTGGACCAGGGAGCCTTAATCACCTTGCCAGGACCAGAAAGGGACAGAAGGCAGTGGAGCCTTGCAGCACAATGCAAACCGGTCCTTATCCACGGGCCAACTGAGACCCTGGGTGTTCCTCTGGAAGCCCACAGGGTGCCATGTTCTCAGATCTTGCCACATGATGCGAGTCTAGCATCTACATTCCCTTCGCTCCTTACAGGCATCAGAAAAGAAAAAGGAAGTCGCCTTAGCTAGGTCCACCTGCGACTAGACATCTGCCAACCTGTGAGTCATTTCATGTCCATGCAACTGTGTTTATTTCCTAAATATAAGGTTTTCTTAATGTTCAAAAAAGGTATGTGTATGCATGTGTATTCTTATGCATGCAAAGGTATCTGCAGAGACCAGAAGAGGGAGCTGGATTCACTGGAGCTGGAATTACAAGTGGTTGCAAGCCACTAGGCATGGGTGCTTAGATCTGGGCCTGGATCCTCTGCTTCTCTGAAACTCATAGCAGGCTCTGTCTGGTCTTGGTCAGTGAGATGCTAGGGTCTAGGTATATCTCAAGCTAGTATGGTGCCCATGTACTCTAGCTAGCTCAGGCTGTGGGGAGAGTCAGAGGACTAGAACCAGGAGCTGTCTGAGTGGCTGAGCCAGCTCTTAAGCAGATTAGAAACTGTTTTTCATCTAAATCAACAGAAGCCTTGTGGCTCTAGCCACCTGTACATAGTTCCTTGTATGGGGACAAACATCACTACAAGGGTGGTGACTTCACCTTAATTCTCCTTGAGTTAGGTCTCTGGGGCCCTTGTTTATTTTGGGGAGTGACAAGCTTTCACCCACTTGAATTCCTTGGCCTCCAAATAGCATCAGAACGACCACAAGCATTTTATGTTTCTTTGCTTTTGTTTTGCCCAGCAGATTCTAAACACTCTTGGTGCCCCCTTCTCTTGCTTTGTGTCCTTGGCAAAGCCTGCCTCCCCATGAAGTTCAAAGACACTTTCAGCAGTCATTAGGAACCGGAAAGATTGTCCTATATTGCTCTCTGGTTTGTGTGACCCAGGATGGAGATTCTACCCCTCTGTGTGTTTCCCATGAGTGCTAGATGTATGCGCGGCTCTCTCCAAATATCATTATGGGATTAAAACCAGGTAATGTTTTAATAAGACCACATATTTTAAAACTCTACTTAAAAGCTCACTTTGTCAGCATTATCTCAATGGAAAGAACTTTGAAAAGTATAAAGTACAAACCTTCAAGGCATTGTAATTAAAAGGCCCTGCAATATAATCATTAGGAATATTATTACCTCTTACAGGGAACCGACTGCAGTTGGAAACCTTGGGAGAGTCTGAAAGAGACTCTGGTCTCCAGGCCCCTAAGTGGCCCTCTTTCCTGTCTGGGCTTTTTGGGCCTGTGGGCTCTTGCCAGTCATGACATTGAGTTCAGTGATATTTTTGTCCATACCCTGAGAGTGAGGAAATCTGATTAACGCCAAGGGACTGAAGAAAGTCCTAGTAAGTATCAGATTATACACCCTCCATGCTTGCTTTGTTTCCCCTCAGCTGCAGAGGTCACAGGTCAGTGTTCATGTCAAGGATGAGGATTCCTTGATGTAACATACCTAATCTATAGACTCCAGGGCTGCTGGGGCCGCAGCCGCACAGGTTCTTCTTGCTGCTCTATGCCAAAGAGAATGAACAACAGCGTAGAAACAGGTGAGTATGGATGGCTGAAAACAACCTTGGTCTCCTGAGTTGCTGGAAGTGAGAATGAGGCTGTGGATGCAGAGGCCTGCTGGGCTACACACTGATCATGGGATTTGGCAGGTCACTCGGCTCTGGTCTCAGACCCGTCATCATCAGTAACATGTCTGAACCACATACCTCTGTGCTTGCTTTTCCTTCAGCCACACCCAGGAGACTGACCAGCTGACCTCAGGCCTCAGCTTAAATATTGTCTCCTCAGGGGAGTCTTTCGTGACTCCTTCACCTGACCGCTAGCCCTGTCCCATTTCTCTCCGAGACACTTCCCACATGCTGTCATTTACATATTTGCTTATGGCTGTCATAACCCCCCTGCTGGGGTGAAACTGTGGAGGTGCAGCCTCCACACAGGCCTTGCTTACCCTCTAGTGCTTGGTGGTTAGAACAGAGCCTGTGCATATTGGTGTTTCTTAAATATTCATTCTGTGAAATAACTGCACTGTTATTGCTGGGGCGTCGCCCTCACCATTACCACTGCTTATAAGTGTCTAGTGTTTAATGTTTTCCTAAAGCTGATTTTGTTTTTATTTTCTGAGGTAGGGTCTTGCTATGTAGCCCATGCTGGTTCCCCATGTGCTAGGATTACATGGATGCCACCATACTTGACCCTCTCCAAAGCTCTTGATGGAAACTTAAGGAATTGTCATTTTTAGCTTATAGATGATGTAATTCAGACAAAAGAGTGTAATGACCATGGCATGGATTGGCTGCTCTTGTATTAATAAATTCCTAGCCCCAGACTATTCGCAAAGACCCGTGCTGCCTCTCTTGGCACCTTAGTTTTCTGTTGTGGCGATGTTATTGTTTGTCATATTTGGCAATGTTTACACCAGACAAGTAGGGACCATTGTGTGCTGGTAGCGTCTGGGAATGCACAACCAAGTCTCAGGGGAATGGCCACAGCCGTTCTTACCACAATTAGAAATTGTCAGGCCAGGAGCAACAGTGGGGTAGGTGCTGCCCCTGCACAGCCGGTTCTGTGTCTCCATGGGGTGGGGATCCTAGCACTACAACCCCATGAATGCCCACCCCGGCCCTCCCACTTACATCGAAGTGTGGACTTTCTACAGGGGAAGATGTTCTATGTTTAGTGAGTTTTCTGAGAAGAGGTGGGTATTGGCCAGCTAGATGACCATCCCTGGCCTCAGTTTCCCTACCTTCAAAATGAACCAGTAGGTGGGAACCAGAGCAGGAAACCTCATAGCTCTTTGAGGTCCCAGCTCTGCTCTGAAGGGAGTTTCTAGTGATCTGGCCTCCTATTTCCAGGGAAGTTAGTTGAGGGTTATTGGCAGGAGCTGAAGAAGTCTCTCCATCTCTTAGAGCTCTTTCTCTCCAAAAACTGTTCCATTCGATCAGGGGTTGCTGCTGGCCTGACTCAGCTCATCTCTGTGAGGGCAGCAGGACTAACATCCTACCCCCAAAACAAAACAAAACAAAACAAAACAAAAAAAACTGAGTGAGGCGTGATATGTGATGTGATAGAAAGTCCCCAGAAGGAGACAACTGAATGTCCAGGAGGAGCCATGTCTCCATCTCCAGATGATCCAGGCTTCTGGGATGAGAGAGAGCACCTAGATTGGAACATGGATGCTCTGACACCGTCTCTCTACAGTGGTGGGACATGGCCTCTGAGCCTCTGTTTTCATAGCCCTACTGTATATAAACTACTGCAGAGGAAGGGTCACTGCTGCTGTGGCTCCTATATGTGAATATATATGTTGTGCTCAGGCCTAGTGGTGACACAAATTGATTGGCACAAGCAGCCTGAAAATACTGTGTCCTTTAGCCTGAAACACTGAGGCAGAAGTGAGCTAGAAAGCCCGTGAGGCCTTGAGAGAAAGAGGCTTAAATTATTGAATGAAGTCATGCTGCCTGGGGGAGGGGCTAATCATGCTGTAGGACAGAGGTGAGTCACAGTGCAAGAGTGTTGGGGAGTCACCTTGAACTTGGGCCAAAAAAGTAGAAATATTGGGACTTGAGTTTATCTGCCTTCTATCAGGTACATCAAGTTCTGGACGGCCACCCACTGGCCAGAGACATGATGTGGCCAGCTCTGCTCTGCCGCCCGTCCTGGGAAGGCTTTCTGCTGGCTTCAGCCCCGCTGAGCAAAGTCCGCTTGTTCGCTGGAGTTCACACAGAATCCTTGCCAGGCCTGCCCAGAATCCTGTCTCCTCTGACTTCCTGTGTTCTTGCATAATATTTCCTTGCCTCTTGAATGGCTGGCCCCAGTGTGGGGGCAGCTCCCCAGCCCCGCTGGGTGGAGAGTAGGATGTGGAGGGAGGATGGGTGGCATTTGCATCTAACCCATGGGTGCCCTGGGTCCTGATGGTTGAGGGCCACAGAGGCAGAGCCCCTCGAACTGCTTAATTTTAGCAAGAAGGGAGTTAGGGAGCACTGCAGACATATACACACACTTGCTTGCCCATGGCAATACCCCCTGTCTTATATTCATAAGTCATCGCTCTTGTAAAATTGTTAAAGTAGCTAAATTGTTTTCTTCTGATCATAAAATATGAATTATTCCCATAAAGTCACTATATAAGAAGCCTAAAGGTGAAAAGCACCAAAATTCTATCGCCTCACGCTAACACATTCCATTAACATGTGGAGAATCTAACTTCCTCTATGTCAGAAACACTGATAGGTGGCTGTGGGACATCAGTATTATTAGCTGCATTCAGTTCTGCTCAGAGGCACAGCTTCATGAAACTCCTATTTGGTGCATTCCAGGCTCAACAAGCAGTGATAACCAGAACACCAATTGTTCTCAAGCCTGGAAAGCAACGTCCCTCTTGAAGTTCTGACCAATATGCTGGTATCCCAGAAATAACTGCAAAATAAAAGGTTATGTGCCCGTGTAGACCTTACTGTAGGCTTAGAATAATTCACATGATGACATGGGAGGAGGCTGTGGCAGCGAGAGCTCCAGGGGCTGGGCTGCGTCTCACTTTGGGGAAAATGATCTCTCAGGAGGACTGTGTGTGCCTTAAGCAAGGAACCCACTAGCAGGTAGAGCAAGTTTTGCTTTGGTGGCTTTCCCATCCCAAGATTTTGAAGAAGTCCCATTTAAATTTTACGTGGCTATCACCCTCCTGAAAATGTGTAACACAATCCACATCTTTAAAGAAGTGACCTTTCCTTGTCCGGTGTTATTATATGAGAACTTGAAATCATTTGTAGTGCTGTTCAGATTTGCTTCTAATGTGATTATTGAAAACAAAAACATGCTATAGATACAGGGTTTCTACCTTGCCTCTGAAAATGGTACTTTCTTAAGGGTGGTGATGAGTGTTTGCACCACACATGCTGAAAGGGTGGCAAATCTGCAGTATGCATCAACACAATGAACACTCCTGTACTGGAACTGGGTGTCTGTCTATAGCATTTGTCTGTTTCAATTGCCCCCTAAACTGGATTAACTGTCTCCAAAATTGGTCCTGCGGACAGCACCCAGGGCTTCAGGAATTGCTAGGAACATGTTCTACCACGGAACTATATCCTTGGCCATATATATACATATCCAAAAGTTGCAGTTTGAGACTGGGCTTAATTACTTTGCCATTTGGAATTGTTTGTAAGGTTTGCTTTTGAGTCAAGACAAGTTGTTTCCTAGACTCCCTGGCTTCAACCTTTTACCTAAATCAAAAAGCAGGAGAACACGTCTCAGCTTAAGCACGTTTACTTTAAACTTCTCAGGCATCTTTTAAAACAGAAACTTGCTACAAAATTTGGCACCAGTAGACTGCAAGGATTTACCTCATTTTGTTGATAGTTGCCTGCAAATGATCTATTGTAACAATTTGCATAATTACAGTCTCTCTTTCAACTTATTCACCCTGCACACCCTATTCTAGATTTACTGGCCAGACTGTTATTACATCAAATTCCTTGATGCTGTATTCCTGAGGAATGATGGAACTAAGAGTTAGAGAGAAGAATTAATGATCTTTGTCTGCTTTTCAAAATCTTTGCTGTGGACTAATTTAGTGAGTGATTTTTGAGACTGCTCTCTTTACTCAGTCAGTACCTGATTTTGCTGGGTTCCTGGCCACTCATGGGCATTTGGGAAGCAGGAAGGGACAAGAAGCCTGAATCGGCAGTCAGAATTATGAAACAGGACTTTGTTAAAATTGATAGGTCTGTACAATGAACGTGCGGCAGCTGTTGGCATGGCAACTCCTACGTGGCAAAGTGCACGGAGCTCGCAGATGACTTTAGCAGTACTCCGTGTTAATTTGATAAATGGCTTTTTTAATAGTAGTTTGTGGGCTAATGGAAAGGTTGAAGCAAAGCCTCATTAATGGAAGGGAGGATGGGGACTTTGAAGCTACTGGGTGAAGCTGCAGAGCCACAGCCAAGTCTCCATTCCAGCTAAGTGTCTCTTTTTACAGGAGAGGACCTTGAAGTGTGGCAAAGTGAAGTATAGTAGGAAGCTGTCTTAGAAGTAGGCATGGGCCCTAATTTTTAGTTTTAGGCATGGAGTTCGGGGTCCTTCTTATTCAGTACGTTTACTTTGTGTGGGAGTTTATCCTAGGGCACTGTAAGACCTTTGCATGTGTTTTCACTTTCCTTAGTGGTGCTAGAGCAGGGGGCGCTATGGTGGCTGACATGTCTGGCATATTTTAGCTATGTTTGGTTTTTGGTTGTTTGTTTGGGTTCTGAGAGGAGTCATTTGTTTACTTTTGTTTCTTGTTTGTTGACCCAGGGTCTCAAGTAACTCAGGCTAGCCTCAAACGCCCTATACAGCTGAGCATGACCTTGAACTTCTGATCCTTCTGCCTCTAACTCCAGAGTTCTGGGGTGGTAGTCATGAGCCTCTGTATCTAGCTTATGTGGTGTGGGGACTGAACCCAGAGTTTGCTGCATGCTAGGTGCTCTATCAGTTAGCTTCGTCCTTTCCTGGCTTCAGCGTTTTTAATCGTACAATTAACCACACACACTTTGCTGTGCTGCCGTCACCATTGTCCATCCCACTGAAACTCTGCATCTGTTAAACAGTCATCCTCTACTCCTGCCCAGACCTCTGGAAACCACCATTCTACTTCCTCTATGAATACGAAAATTCAAAGGTACCTCATATAAATGAAAACATAAAGTATTCTTTCGTGTCTGATTTTTTGCAACTTAGCATCTTTTCATTTCATCCATGTTATAGCAATGATCAAAACTTCATTTCTCTTTAAAATTGAGTAATCTATTGTATGTATATATCACATGATATTGATCATCAATGAACATTTTGATTGTCTCCTTCTTCAGCAGTTGTGAGCAATGCTCTATGTGTGTGGGTTTATAAACATCTCCTTGAGTCCCTGTTTTTAATTTTTTAGGGTATAGTACCTAGAAGTGAAACTGTGGGACATACAGCAACTTAATATTTAATCTTTGAGGCACTGCCATACTGTTCCATGGCAACTATACGGTCTTGCATTCTGAGCAATGCTCAAGGGTACCAGCTTCTTTGTATCCTTGCCAGCAAGGATAATCATTTTTCCTAATGATTACCAATTTAATTGTCATTATAGACATGTTGCATAATGTCTGGCACCTCATACATATGTGGCATGGGTGCGACTGGACACCACTGACCCATTGTTTATACCTATGAGGCAGATGAGGCTTTTCATGGTAAAGTTGGGGGCGTGAAAGGTATCAGGAGGGAAGGAGAGACCATGTGGTCAGCATCTCTGATCCAGGCACCTCTGAGGACCTACTGGGGAGCAGATGAAACTTTAAATAGAGGCCTTTGAGACTTACATGGCAGAAACTCAGAATGAGTTTTAACTCTAGCAAGCATGCTGTAGGCTGGCTTTACCCTGGTAATCCTTCCTGGTTAGCACTGCAGGTAGGTGTTAGCACCCCTCTTCCAGAGAACAAGCATTGTTGTCCTCTGCTCTAGGAGCCTGGGCCCATTTTCTTTCCTCTTCTTGGGGAAACAAATCATATAGACGTCTTGCCAAGTGCTTGCTTAGGGCTTTGGACCATTCTGCTGTCTAGTTTTTCTACTTGAAGCAGTATGTAAATCTCTCCTCTTCCCACTTCGGGGATGTTAAATTGGCAGCCTAGATTTAGAACTTACAGGACACCTGTTGTGAACCGGAAACGACTTCTAGCCATCTGTAGTGGATGGAAAGCTAGCCTCGGTCCTTACAGGGAAGCACTACAGGACTTGGAGCTCACTATCTCTTCCTTTCAACAGGCTTCAGTACTGAAGCACACATTCAAGCCATACAGGGGTCATCTAAAGTCAGAGTGCAGGCTGGGGAGATGGCTTAGTGGTTAAGAGCACTTGTGAAAGCAAGAGGACCTGAGTTTGAGTCACCAGCACCCATGTGAAAGCATGGCCCTGCATGTCTGTGACCCCCAGGCACTGGAAGGCAGAGACTGGCAGATTCCGGGAGTTCATTGGCTTAGCTGGCCTAGCCAAAAATGGCTAGGTTCAGATTCACTGACAGATACTATCTCAAAACAAAAAGTGAAGAGTGATAAAGATCACAGCCCATGTGCATGCGCACACGCGCGTGCACACACACACAGACACACATACCCACACACCAAAACTCCTCTGGATGCTGGATGTTCTCAGAGTGTCTTACTGAGGTTTTTTTTTCCCTTCCTGTCAAGTTCCCAGGAGACACTGACAGTGCTGGTACTTGGTCCAGACTTTGAGCACTGATGCTTTACATTGAGACTGAGAAATGGGAACAAGACCTAGAAAGACAAAAGGACTTCCATCTTAAATCCTATGGGTGACAGAATTTGAGCTTGAATAGGAGTGGATGCTCTAAAACACCTGCTGCTTCTGTTGTATCGAAAGGGGGCAGAAGCACAGTCCTGGAGCATTCTGCTTCTACTACTCCAAAGAGACACAGTATCAACCTGTCGTAGCCCAAAGGTGGCCTCAGAGGCCTGCTGCTCCCAGCTGTCCCTTATCATCATTGGAGCTGACATTTGTTAAAATCAGCTAATGATGGCTAAAACAAAAGACTTCATCTAGGCTCGACTCTGGGCTGCCTAGGAGGGAAGTAGTTGGTAGCTCAGAAATGGGAGAGACATGGCATCCCCAAATTGTCCTAGGCCTGGACAGATCACAGCCAGCGTCTGGGACTCAGGCAACACAGGGCACTCAAAAAGTTTAAAACACAGATCAAGTTATTAAAGAGGGTCTTGTTGTTGTTTGTTTTGCTTTGCTTTTTACATTTTCAATTTTTTTTTCTTAATGCACATCTACTATGTTCCAAACATTCTACTATTTGGTGTGAAGTATTGTGACAGATATTAAAATTGTGCTCAATAAATACTTGCCAAGAAAGGCAAACATAGTAGGTGCCAGAGGCAACTATGTGCAAATACGATGAAAGTTTCCACTAGAGCAGGACGGATAAACAAGATGGAACAAGAGGATAAAACCTTGAATTGATGAGACACATTTGACCTCAAAGTCATCTTCAGATCTGTGTCTTTTCTATGGTCATAACAAATTAAATGAATGTGCTTGCATAGATGCACAGATGTATATGCATAGACCTGACAGAAATCTTCAAAGATACTTCTTAAAAATTTGTGCATTGTAGTGGCTGTTGCCAGTGTTCTGCCCCTAGGATGCTCGTTACATGTTTTCCACATGGAGAAAAAGAAGCCAAAGTGGGGCTTTGTGCACCTCAGGAGTCTGCTAACCAATAGCTGGGATTCTTCTTTGGAAATAACCTGCCGCCATCTTTCAGATGCTTGTGCCAAGCCACATGCTGCCTCTTCCTCATTACCACCAATAACAAATATTTAGTCTGTGACCATTGTGTATACAGGGCGATCTCTTGTCTCAGGAGCTGTTTATAGGCAGATTAACAGCAAGGGTAGGGCAGGGGATGTAGCTTAGTGGTAGAGTGTTTGCTTAGCATGCACAAGGTCCTGAGTTTGATCCTTGCATCGGGTCAGGGTGAAAGGAGCCAGGCAGAGCAAGATAAACTATGCTTTTGATGGTGGGGGTTCTGTGTGTGTGTGTGTGTGTGTGTGTGTGTGTGTGTGTGTGTGTGTGTGTGTGTGTGTGTTTCTCTCCCTGCATCACTTACTTAGTAAGGCATGTATATAATAAATATTATATGTAAATATTCACTATATTAAATATTATCTCTAAGTGCAAATTTAATTTATGAGAAGATAAATCATCCATGTCTATTGGGGAGCAGAAGTGACTGTAAATAGGTTGTTGAAGGTGACCAGAATGCATTCATGAGCACAGATACCCTACTTTGGTTGTGATATACCCTGTGGTGGAGAATGAGGTAAACTAGTTAGGATGAAAAATGGACTTCCTTGGGCAACTCCCAGATGCCATGGGTTTTCTACATCACATTTTATTTTGTATTTAAAAAATTGTTTTCAATGCTGGGGATCCAACATAGGGCCTCACATATATTATAAACAAACCTTCTTCCACTGACGTCCACCTATAATGATATTTTTTTAGTCACATACTAAAAACAGTTGCATAAGTGGGAATCTGACTGCAGCTTGTAAAAGACCTCACAAGAGTGGCAGAGTCTGTAATTCAGAGCCAAATGTCAAGATTACAGAAACTGCTTAATATTTCTGCTTTATGCTGTGAATGGGTTGGGTTGGAATCAGACTCGCAACTTTCCCTGGTCTTACTTTGTTTCCCATAGGGTACCTTTGGGTAGAGGCCATTGTTACAGTCTTGGATTAAACAGAGAGGGTCCTTAGTAGGAAAGTATGTTCAGGGGGTTATTTAAAGAGGAGGGAACAGGGTATAGTTTGGGGTGGGCTGAACTTTCCTGATAGAGCAGAGAGATTTCCTAAGGCCAGGTCTTTGTCAAAGCCCCCTTTTACTTAAAAGCCCACCAAGGAGACCTCCTAAGACCCACTGGCCCCAGTGCTCTCTGCTGGGCAATGGTTCTGTGTGCATAGGTAGGAAACTTAGAAATAGAGTTGTGGAAACCATGACTGAGTTACATCAGAATATTAATGTCTTGTGGAAGATTTTAGCTCATTACCTTTGGAGGGAAAGCTATTTTGTTGTCCACTGGAGATGGGAGGAGAGCAAAATTCTGCTGACGTGGGTGTTTGCTTGGGGCCAAGGTACTGGGAGGGGTAGCAAGGGTGTGTTTCCTTTATGGTAAAAGCTCCACTGGCCTCCGTTTAAGAATATCCTGTAGGCAGGTGAAGGGTGGCATGATTTACTTTGTGCTGATTTCCTCTTGGTTCAGCTGAGCCTAGCAAGTCAGATCAGTAGAGGTAGACTATCTGGGACTGCTCAGCCTTTCTATTGGTCAGCAGCAAGACTCTGACCTGGGTGCTGACGGTACCAGGCACGTGTTGGAGGATGAGTTCCATAAGCCGTTTTCTCTATACTTTCCAAGTTGTATAAAACTCCATTATGTTGTGGAATATTTATGTGCAGTGTAAAGATGTGTCTCTGCCTAAGGTGCCTTCTGATTGGTTTAATAAAGAGCTTAATGTTCAATAGCTAGGCAGAAGAGGATAGGCAGGATTTCTGGGACGAGAGGAAGAGGAGGAGAAACCTAAGAGTGCGTATTTTGCCAGCAGACTTGGAGCAAGTCACAGGTGCTGCACTGAGCAGGTAACCAAGCCACATGACAGAATGTAGATTTTAAAATGTGGGTTAATTAAGTGATATGAGCTGGTTATGGTCCATAAGTCTCCAGGTCACTATTTGCAGGCTGGCAGTCAAAGATAGTCCAACAAGAAAGCTTGCTGCACCATTGGGCCAGGCACTCTCATTTTAAGTGGACTTTATGTCCACTATTGGCTGGTGTGTTCATGAACATTTCAGTGAAAAAAAAATTGAAATTCTATCACCATGATTTTTTTTTCAAAATTTACACTAGATCTTTTGTTTTCAAAACTAAGACCAAAGCGGTAGAAGCAGAAACTCACAATGTTTAAGGTTAGTGAAAGCTACCCCCTGCACATCATTTGAATCCCAAAGAGATACCCCCCACACACTATGATTAGTCCCTACAGAGAAAATTGTAACTATTCTTCCCTAGGGAGAGTCTGGCTTAACATAGGTGCTGTTTTGCATATCTGAGAACAGTGAGGCATGATCATGATGAAAAGAAAATGATCCTGTGCAGGGCTAGTTCCTCCAGGCACCCCCAGCCCACTCCTGTGAGAGCAGTCTCCTCTCCTTGGTGGATCTGGGAACCACTTGAATCTTGTCATTGTTGTCCACCAATGGGGAATTAACTCTTACTCCAGGGAGTATCTGGGGAAGTACGTTGTTGCCTTCCAGTCCCAGGTATGTGTTATCAAGAGTCACTGCTTCCTGGAGCGGCTTCTCTTGAGTATGAGGGCTGAGATGAGTCTGCAGAAAGAAAGGCCCCGAATGGGTGCAGAAAGGAGTGGCTGCATCACCTGCCTGGGGGATGAGCCGCCCGTGTGACTTCATGGTTGTGCAAGAATTGGGCAACATTTGGCCAGGGTGGAGAGGTCTTGGCAAAGGCGTTTTCACTCCTAATAGATTCCTATCTCCTCCATGAGGGAAAAACAAGTGTTAGGAGATCTGTACAGCATCTTGGAGGACATCGATTACCTCCTCAGAAATCGGTGGAGTTTTATTTACTAAGCACCAGTGACGGGGTTGGGGAATTGGGCTGAAGACCTCAGAGGATTAAAGATGGCATCCCTTTCCTTCCTGTGGCAGTTGTGGGGAAGTAGAGGGTGGGTAGAATGAGACAAGGTGGGAGACAGTCAATGCTAACATGTGGGCATGGGATAGAACTTTTTTTAGAACTTCTGGAGAGAAGTCACAGGGCAGAGTGGTATCAGACCTGCATATTTTAGAGACATAGGACCTGGGCTCAAGTTTTGGGTCTACCTCTTAGCTGAGGTCTCTTAGGAAAGCAAGCACTCTGTGCCTATGTGTTTAAACCGCAACATGGAGGCCATCATTGTACTAGAAATAGAGGGTAGTGGTTTAGCCTTCATGAAGGCTGGTCCTAGCTCCAGAGGAGGACACTGGAGGAAGGGGTGTATTAACCTTGAGTTTTGGGCTTAACATGTCTTCAGGTCTGTTTCCTCATCTGTACAGTAGAAGGCTAAGATCAGATAAATGCTAGCATTTCCTTTATTCTAAAATGAGATGATTCCATGGTTGAATAAATATTAAGTGTCTGTTGTATGTTCCAGTACTGTATTGGGCATGCTTGGAGAGTAAACTGTAGAGAATAGGTGTCCCTGTACTTAAGATCTTGTTGGCATGACGAAAGGACACTAACATACGGGAGAGCATTTGAGAACATTAATAACTAAGGTTTGGAGACATAGCTGGATAGACGATCCGTCTGTCAAGAGAGCAGCTGCTGTTTCAGAGGACGCACATGGTGAGTCACAGTTGTCTGTGTCTCCGGTTTCGAGGATCTGAAGCCTTCTTCTGGCCTCCACGAGTACCTGGCATGCTTGTGATACATATGCATACACGCAAGCAAAAGATGAATACGTGTAAAACAAAAGTAAATATGAATCTGAAGAATATTAGGATAAGAAAGCTCAGAGTGGACCAGAGAGAGGAGGCTTGATGGCAGCTCTCCAACTTGTTTGTCATACCCCATAATTCTGACACTTGAAACATTGGCATTAATATTGAAACTGTAGAAAACAGCCACCTATTTGGGACCTAGAAAGACCAAATTTTGTAATAGCAGTATAGACAGAACGTATGAAGTGGTCCAAACTGGTTTCTTATATATCCTTGGATGCTTTTTCTATCAAAATAATGTATCTGGCACAAAATAGGCACAGAAGAATTCACTTTCTAATGGCTGGGAAAATCTAGGGCTCTACATTTTTAAGATTTAACAGCAGGTGGTGTTCTCAGCCCCGCCTCTAGAGGGCAGTGCACAGATAATACCTGTCTCACCATAGCTTGGAGAAGAGCTTCCTAAGGCCCTATGCTTCCTGGGCCAGGTTTTTCTAAGATGAATTCTTCCAGTGCCTAAGCTTTTCCTATCTTGGGGGAGGGGAGTATAGACATTCCCACCCCTGTAGTATCTATATCTACATTTTGAGGAATTTGTTTCATAATAAACCAAACCATAGTTCCTCAGGGTTCATATGTAAATTGGCTGACCCAGGCCACATGGGAATAGTCGACAGACTCCTCATGGCCAGAATAGTGGAATAGGCAGTAGTTAGGGTCATCTCAGTTAGAGAATTGGTACAGGTGAGCAAGAAACTTCAGCCGGTCTTAAGGAATGAGAAGAGGCCATGTGAGAGATAGATGGGCCTCCGGAGGCCTCAGCTACCTCCAGTTTCCATACAACCCCCCACTACTCCCCACCAGCCAGACATAGCAGGTAGTCTATGCGTTTGGATCTGGTGGTTTACTCTCTGGGAGGAAATGAGACAGAAATGGCAGATGAGGTGGGTGAACTCCCTGGCCTTGCCCACTCATTGCCCGAGAGGTCAGAGATGGCCTGACTCGACACGTCAGATCAGCAGGCCACAGCTCTCTGCTGAGCCTCTTTCCTACTACAGACCCCAGAGATCCTGGTGAGATGTGGCACGTCACACCTTCTGTAAAAACACGAGGATATGCCACACCTGCTGTGAGAACACGTCATCACACAGGCACCCAAAGCAGTAGGCAGAACGGATGGAGCCCTGGTGGTCAGAGGGAAACTGTTTTGCTGCTGAAGTCCTGTGTTGAGGACAGAAATTGTCCTTCCAGGAGGCCTCCTTAAGCTCTGCCCTCCCAAATGTCACTCTTGTCCCATTCTTGTTCCCTCCCCTTTTTGTTCACAAAAAAAATTATTTTCTTCCAAATAAGCAACCTCCAAATATATGAAATAAACATTATTTCTAATGAGCCTCTGGGAAAGTGCTCACCTTTGAACTTAGCTGAGGATTATGGAAGAAAGAAAAAGTCGCAGGAACTTGATAGAGCATTAGAACTTCCTGGAGTTTAAGCTGGGTTGTGTATGACATTTCTTTTCCTTAATAAGGACCGTTCCAGAGCTCCGTCCGGGATAATTAGGCCATGTCTGAAAGTAGAGACCTAGGATTGGTTACTGACCCTAGTTTAGGGATTATTATCTGGGTGCTAGGCAACAATAGGGTAGGAGGCCCTGTTTCTAGAATGTTCTTTCTTTCCAAGGACTCAGAATCTTTTCTGATGGTCCCCGTGGAAAGTCTGAGATGGGGAGACCTAGGGAGGAGTGAGATGATACTTGTGGAAGGCTGGCAGCTAAAGGGAAGTGAGACTGAGGAGCTGTCCCACCGAGACAAGCTTATTTTCCCAGAGGCCTTGCCTCTTCACATAACAGAAATCACTTTCTGAAAGACAGACTCTCAGCCTGGGTTGCCTCTGCTTGCTTGTCTGGAGTACCACACATCTGAGTTTTCCCCAACGTCCTCCTCACAGACAAGTTCACTTGCAGCCATTGGCATAAGCCATTCCTCAAACGACTTGAACCTGCCTAAGGATGTGCAACTACAGCTCTGCAAATCCCGGTTAAGGTCTCTGAACATTTGTGCCCTGTAGCGGGAACTGTCCTTTCTCTTAACTCTCTTCCTTAGCTTTCCTCGTGCCCAAATCATAAGCTGTCACATCCCTGCTGTCCTCTCGGACTGGAGCACACCGGTGCTCGCGCTCTGCTGATGAGACCAAAGACCAGAGGTCAAGGCTTTCCAAAAATCTAGGAAGGTGGATGACCTTTGCTGAGCTGAAGTTGCCCCTTCATGGCATGAGCTGTCTTCTTTACATTTTTCCTTCCTGTGATGCTTGCATACGAAGTAAGGCCTGCACAGATTTCTCCCCTGGATAGGAATGATCCCATGCATGCCTATCTTCTTCCTGCCAAGCACCTGTTCAGGACAGCATAGCCTTTATAGCGACAAGCAGTTTCTCGGATGGCTCTGAGGTCTGCTGGGGGTTCTCTAGAATTGGCAACTTAGCTGTGACCTCAGAAATCTTGGCTCTGGCAAGGCTAGGTCTTTGCAGTAGAATGGGCTCAGTGCCCATGGAGATAATCTCCTCTTGTAATATCCACACAATCATCTCATTGTCGAAGCGCAAGGAATGCAAAAACAGAAGAAATTCCACAATAGGGCTTCCCGTGGCTCAGTGAGCCAGTCTGTTCCCCACTGAGGGCACCTTGGGACACCTCAGAGCTTCAATCCCATCACCCTAACTTCATCTGACTCATAAGGTGTGGGCTTATGCAGGATCCCACACCTACAACCTGAGCCTCAGGTCTGACAGTGCCCTATGTTCTAGCGAGCTCCTGTTCGTCACTCGGAACTCAAAAGAGAAAGTCCCTTCAGCAGCTTCCCCTGGTTATGTGCCCCTTTTGTCCCCAGAACATTTACCCTGGCTTCTGCTATTGCTGCAAGTAAGCTCCAGCCCCTTGGAGTACTCCGTAGGCATTAGACACTGTTCTGAGAAGTTACAGTGGGTGCCGTTCCTTCCTCTCAAGTGCTCAGTGGGACAGAGACCGGCAATGAAAGCTAAAGTTACTTGCCCCACTTCAGAGCTAGCACCCAGGCCTGCAGGCCCAGGCTGCCCAACAGTCTGTTTGTCTGGCTCTCACTGGGCTTTTGTCCTCTTAAAGGCAGAGACCCACATTACCCCTTGGTGGGTAGGCACCTGTAGGTGTTCAGTATGCCAAAGCTTACCACTGACAAATACCTGGTGGGATTTAATTACAAAGGGCCATGCAGCTTACAAAGCTGCATAAACGCAAAGGAGCACTCACTTTGCATTGTAGCAAAGTAAGGGTAATGTTTATCTGTTGTTGTTGTTTTTAATTACATTGAGAAAGAGAGAGCACAGCACTATACATCTGTGAAGTCAGAGGACAACCTCTGGGAGTCAGTTTTCTCCTTTCACCCTGTGGGTCTGAGGACTCAAACTCCTCAAGTTTTCACATTGGTAGTAAGTGACTTTACCTGCTGAGCGGTCTCAGTGGTCCAGGGGCGGTGCTTTAGGACTCTGGTTGCTTTAGAACTTTTTCTAGGCAGTGTAGACAGAGCCATATGATTTGGCAGACTGCCATGGTGGGAAGGACAGTGTTTTTGTCAGCATTTTGGTGGCCATGAGAAGTTATTTCAATGAAGCCAAAGCTCCATCGGGTATACTAAGAATAATTAAGGGAATCTGGCAGGAGAGCAGGAAGGAGCATCTCATCAGCAGCTCCAGAGAGGCGGGCCTTGCCTTCCACCAATGAGCAGGTCTTGAAGTGTCCAAGTGACACACAGACAAGCCTCTGGGGTCCCACAGCCCCACTCTACTCAGGTCGCTCCCCACACAGGGTCATTTCCCAAATGGTTTGGTGGGACACGGTGCTGCCTCGGAGACTGCAGGTTCTTAGTGACTTTCATAGCTTCTCTCTGCTGCTTTCACAGAGTTAGCAGAGCAAGTAAGGCTGTGTCATTACAGTCTCTTCCTGATACAGGGACTATTACAGGCCTTGACATTGGCCCCTGCTTTGGTAGCTCTGGGAAGAAGTCAACGGTTTGGTGTTGGGACAGAGTATTGCCCGCTTTTCGCCAGGATCTCATGGGAAGTCAGTCTCCATCACCTGTCAGCATTAATAGGCGCAAACAGTGTTGCACAGAAAAATACCAACTTGTTTTCTTTCTGACTGCTGGGCTAGATAATGATTTCAAAATGACATTATCCCTAATAAACGTGATTTGCAGAGATCGCTGACCACCCCAGTAGCAGGGACTTTCATTAGCAGGTAGACAGATAAGGGAAACAGCTGGCTCCGCCAACTCCTCTCGGTGGCATGAGTGTCTAGGTCTGGTATGATTGAAGGCTGGGGGTGGAGTATAAATTTTTTAAAAAGAGAATAAGGTTAATGGAGAGAATTTATTTATAGTGTTGGCTATTCCTTAAAACTACTTAATGATTTTGAGGTTGTCGCTAAGTTTTATACGTGCTTGTTTTGGTGTTGTGTCTTGGGGGGAGGGGTTTAGGCACTTGTGGGGGGTCGGTTTGTCCTATTTTCTCACCTCCATGTTACATCACCAAAAAAAGGTAGGAACCCTGGCCAAGCTCTAGCATCCTCCCCACCAGAAATACCTCTGCGGAGGGTCCTACACATGTAACATAAAAGCTCTGGGCAACAGACAGTGCAGAAGGATAGATTGTTCTGTGTTTTAAGGAGTTGGGTTCTTAGAAAAGGGATGGGGAGAGGGTGGCCCCTGTCTGGGCTTGTTTCCTGTACCAGTGGGCTTTGACTGGCAACACCTGGATGTTGGTAACAGGCACAGGTAACCACCTCTGTGTGAAGATATCCCCAGGATATGTGGATCAGTTAGTTTCCTGGGGACCGTTGAGTCCTTGGGTGCTAAATAACCTGGCCATGAATACAGCCACAATTCTTTCTTTTTCTTTTTCTTTTCTTTTTTTTTTTTTTTTTTTGGTTTTTCGAGACAGGGTTTCTCTATGGCTTTGAGCCTGTCCTGGAACTAGCTTTGTAGACCAGGCTGGTCTTGAACTCACAGAGATCCGCCTGCCTCTGCCTCCTGAGTGCTGGGATTAAAGGCATGAGCCACCACCACCCGACCACAATTATTTCTTTTTACCATTTGTTTTTGGCCAGAAAGTACCAAAGCATTAGAACTCTACCTTACTGTTCCCGTGGCTGGAGGCGTGTGGCTTGCCTACACCCTCACACTAGTTGACCATATCTGAAAGATCTGCCTGATGCTAATAATTGTCAGGGGAAGGTGTATGATCCATAAGCTTGCTGTCCCTCAGAGGGAACCCCGAGATAAGGAATAACAAAGGGGCCAGTACCTCACAGTTAAGTGACGCAATCGAGCCTCGGTGCTCAGGCCAGGGCTAGGGAGGAAGCATCCACCTGGACAGGAGGAGGGCCAAGAGAGCTTCTGCAGGGAACTTGGAAGGGTAGAAGGAAGGAGACCCTTTCAACTAAAGCGAAACAACATGGACTTAACTGGGTGGCAGAAGGGTGTAGCATTTGGGAAGGCACTGCAGTCTGGCTGGAACGGGCACTGGGGCTCAGATGAGGGGATCCAAGTCTAGAGAACAAGGCTGGGGCTAGGAGACCTCAAAGGGCATGCCGAGTATGTTCCCCATGAGGGAGGTGTGACCCACTTCCTGTCCTAATGAGGGAAACGGTACTTGAGGAGTGACTTGATAGAAAGGGCACTCGGCTCCTGAGTTGTTCTCTCTGAGGTCTAATGGCAATTATATTCTTCTTGATCCATAATAAACAGGTGAGGGGCAAAGGGCCATGGCTGGAAGACAGGGACAAACATCTGTAGAAATAAAGAAATTGCCCATGCAGCCTGAGAAGGGGTATAGCCTGGGTAAGGTATTGTGTTCCATCCCATGGGCAATGTATGTATGTGATGTGTTTTTCAGCAAGAATGCCTTGCCAAGGTCTCTGTTTACCCAGCCAGAAGCCAGCCCGTGGCAGCCCGGCCATTATTGCTTTGAAAAAAGACTTTTAAAAGCTTCTAACAAAGATTCATTTCTCCTGGCTTTGGTGTTGAAAGAAGTTCTCCTGTGTACTGTCCTGTGTGGCAAAAGCCTGGCCAATGGGATGAACAGGACTGAGGCTGGCTGTTGCGCCGCCCACCACAGCAGCCTCTGATTGCTCGCTTGGTAGTGTTCGTACACCACAGTGTGCTACCCCACTCTGACTTGCTGCCTTACCACTGCCGGTTTGCTGTCCCCTGGCTCCTGGCCGCTAGTCTTTCCTCAGCAGCATCTGCGTCTTTTCTTTTGTCTGCCTTCCGCCCATCAGCTGGTTTACCCCTCTGCCAGCTCCCCGATGTCACAGGAGTCATCTCCACATGTCACTCTGTTGCTCAGAGACCCAGCTTGTGACGAGGGAATCATGTTTGTGGAAGGAGTGGAGGGACAAGCTATGGCTGGGGAAGACAGCCTGGTTTCCCAGGTTGCTCAGGGTTACCACTTGAGGGAAAGTCTTTTGGCATTTCCCGTGGCTTCGGATGACTTCTTTGCAAAGGAATGGAGTAAAGCTTCCTAAATATGCACAGATAGCCAATTCTCATAGGGACAAGAGGGGACAAATTTGGGAGAAAACAAGTGCCTGCCCTGTGGCCATGAATCAGACCCAGAATGCCAGACATGTGACCACGTAAATAGGCCACAAACCAACAGAACCAGATCCTGCATCCACTCATTCTTTCTCTTTTCAGACTTTCTTTTCTATTTCAGACAGGCCCTCATGTAGCCCAGGTTAGCCTTGCATTTGTGGTATAACTGAGGATGGCCTTGAACTCCCCCCCCGGCACCCCCCTGCCCCACCTGCTGAGTGCTGAGTTACTGAGTTGCATTACCATGCCTCGTTTACTCGGTGCTAAGGCTCCAGCTCACGGCTCCTTGGATATTAGGCAAGCATTCTACCCAGCGAGCTACATCCTCAGCCCTTTGAATATTTTCAATAGTGAACGGAGAAGTGGCAATTTAGACAGGAGAATAGACACCCTGCAAGGTTTGCCCCTTAATCTTGTTTCCAAACACAAAGTCCCACAAGCTCTGGTATTGAACTGGATGAGCGTGTGGCCATGCATCAGTCCTGATGAAAAGGCCAAACACTTATTTTTTTTTCTTTTTAAAATTAAAGTGTCTGAAGTAAAGAGAGGATTGACCCTTATAGTCCATATTTGACAGGAGTTGCGGTCAGCAGCTGTTCATCCCACTTATGGCTCCTCCCCCTTCCATGTTTCCCCTCCCCCCTCTCCATTTCTGCCCCCTCCTTCCTGCATATACCCACTGCTGGCCCCAGAGGCAGCCCCGCTCTGTTTTCTCATGACACAGTGATTATTTTTGGCTTTGCACATATTTTCTCTAATGTTATTATTACCTCCTCCACCCTTCTGGTTGCCTTTTGAGGAGCACTCAGTTTTTTTGGCAATTCTATGTAAAATCAGAGGGTTAATTTTAGTTTAGTGGTGAAGATGGGGCAGGGAGAGAGGGGTATGCCTCCTTCTTTTGTGCCTTTGCAGCACCCTACCCCCACCCTAGAAAGAGATGAGGTTCTCCATGCTCATGAAAGAACTCTCTGCTTTCTCTGGCCCTGTACTTACCATTCATCCACTGCTGGGTCTGGGCTTGAGGTGACCGCTCTCCAGAGGTGACGCTGGGGGCTGCTCCTCGGGGCTGGCATCTGAACAACTTGACTTGGCGGCCTTAGAACAGCCTCATTCAGAGTTGAGTTCACTCCCTGAGCAGTTGGCCGGCTCAGCCCCTATCCATAGAGTTCTCTTGTTCCAGCTACAGGAGGAAATGGAGATTTCCAAGTGGGAAGTGGCCTTCCCAACGCTTTAACTCTTCCCTGCAGGAAAAAAGAGCTACAGAGAGCAAAATAAAACCCTAGCTGGCCCAGCTGCAATTCCCTGGGAGAGAGGAGGGAGTGTGGCTGGGGGCTGAGGCTGGAGGCCAGCACAGCTGGGATCACTTCTCTTTCCATGGGGAGGTGGAAAGGAAGAGGGTAAAGGGCACATCTGAACTGCCCTTACATCAACTAGCGATATTTACCCAGTTTGCCCAGAGCAGAGGTCCTATGAAGAACATCCGAAAGTAGAAGGTGGTATATCTCTGCCTCCACAGTCCCTAATAGCAGCAGGGCCTTCACACAGACAGGGCATCCTCTAACGTGGGCAAGAAGTGGCCAGGGGAGCTGGCACCTAGGATGCTGCCAGGGGAGATGGGTGTGGGATTTTAAGAAAGGGGAGATGGGAGATGAAGCGATAATCAGAGAAGAGTGGCATCCAACAAGCTTAGAGAAGTTTCCTAAAGAAGTGTGCAGAGTGAGTGGGGTTCTCTCAGGCAGAGGAGAAGGTCCAGTCCCTTAGACAGTAAGTACCCTTGGCCAAGGGTGGCATCAGGGTAGCGGACACACTACACTCTTGTCTTTGGCCTCGAGATCTTAAGGGCCCTGGAATTCTTTCTGTTAGAAGTGTGTGAGGTCAGACTAGCAACATCCACATCAGCTAGGATAGTGCTAGAAATGTAGACCTTCACGCCCTGGCCCAGACTGCCTGACCTTAATAGTGTGCTAGACCCAGGTCCTAGTGCTCTGTGTGTGCAGTGACATCACAGACCCATGTCAGCATGTCTAGTTCATACCCCAGTGTTTATTCAGAGAGAATAGATCACATGCATGATCACACAGATACACATGTACACACACAGATACACACACAGACACACACACACATACATACACACACGTGAACACACAAATGCACAAGTGCATGTTCCCACAAATGCTCACACACAGAGACACACATACGCACACTTTTTCCTTTGACATCTTTGCACTAATAACTATTCCTGGGTGGAAACATCTCGCTCTCATCACGTGCTGGATTAGAGTTCTTCAGAAGGATTTAGAACAGTGAGCAACTCTGAGGAATTTACACAGCAGAAATCACTGAGGTGGTTTTTATGTCTTCATTTAGTACTGCTTGTGCTTTGGAGGAACCCAGGGTGCAGGCCCTTCCCAGAAGAACATGTCTACATGGGGTAAAATAAAAAGGAGAACAGCCCAGGGCTGACTGTGCAATGTGGAATCTCTAGAGCAAGATGGGTGGAGAGGTCAGGCTAGTCAGGGCCTTCCTGGACAAAATGGACTCCTTGTGGAGGTGAACAGAGGACCAGCACAGCAGGGGTAGGCTGAGCCAGTGGAGAGGACACATTCCAGAAGGCTGTGGGGAGCGTCAGTGGCTAGGGCTCAATCTTGGGCCCATAGGGAGCGGATCAGCTGCTCTCTACACCGCAGAGCCTTGCTCCCTGCTAGGGAGTCTGTCTTACATCCGGACCATCTCTACTGCTGTTTAGATTTTTGTCAGCCCTCTTAGCTCTCAGCTGAAAGCAGTGCTGTAGGAACAGGTTGCCCGTGTGGTGTGGTTTGAGCCAACCACAGATTGTGATGTTGGGTGCTTGTAGGATCCTAAAGAAAAAGGCTGTGAGGACACAGAAGGCCAGAGGGAAAGCCTTGGAGCTCATCTGGCAACAACTTAGGCATGGGGCTTTGACCTAGCCTAGGGAAGAGGCTGGAAAGTTGTCCAGAGAGAAAGCAATGCTCTCCAGTGATGTCCAGTGCACCTGCCAAACACAGCCAGCTCTGTCCCTGCAGCGCTCAGTCCCTACTCACGCCCTTTCCTCCCCTGTCCTTCCTTCCATTTTTTCCTTCATCTCTTTGTCTTTAGACAGAGATCTCCAAACAAAGGAAAACTTTCCCTCCAGGGCATGTTTGCCCCTTGAAGTGACAACCTAGAGCAGGAGGTGATCCTGTTGTCCCCTTTTGCTGCTTCCTACATCAAGAAGGTTGATTTTCAATGGCTCATAAAATTCAGTATCCTTAGAGGCTTTACCCTCTATGTGCCCAGCTCAGTGAAGTCTTCTGGGCTACAAGAAAGGCATGGCTCTTGGCATTTGGGGAAGACAGCTCAATTTCAAACCAGTGTGGTCTGTGGGATCCATTGACACAGGTGTGAGTGCTAGCTGCCTCACCCGGTGAGTGCTGAGCATGCTAGCCTCCATCTTTGGGGGCTGCCTCTCCATGCCATGGGATCTGAGGCCACACTCACATTGTGAGACCTGAGGATTAAATCAGAGGCAGTGGGATGAGTGATCTTTATTAAGTGGGAAGTATTGCCTGTGGATACTTGCTGGTGTGGGTACAACAGCATCTCAGCTTTGTGGATACTGATTAATCCCGTAGCTAGAGTCTGCACAGTGCTGGGGGTCAGACAGTAATGGGTATTGGCGGCCAATAAAGAACAGCGCCTAGACAGACAAATGTCCCACAAGGTGGCCATTGTCTCAGGACTTGATTAATGGTAGCCTCCCATTTCTGTGTTATTGGTCATATCTCTTCAGACCTTTCAACCTAGATCTAAGGAAAAAAGGAAGCCAAGAGAACGGGGGCCCAGATCGGGAAATGTAAGCACAGTTGGTTTTCTTCCCTTTTGTTGTCTCTCTCTGCAACCATGTGGGAATGAAGGCTATAGTCCTCATAGAGTCAACACAAAGCGCCTCAGAAGCTGTCGTGTGCCTCAAATGTAAAGTGACATTATTCACTAATATGTTAGTGGTTACCTGGTGTCATAGGCTGTTCAGACAGCTAAGACAAAAGCCATAGACTGGGAGCTTTCAAACAGCAGAGGTTTCCTGCTCGAAGTCTTGGGAGCTGGGCAGCCAAGACCAAGGTGTGAGCTCAAGCACCCGCCTTCTGCTTTGCACAATGGCACCTTCTTTGTAGCCACACGATGGGAGGATCGAGGCAGCCATTTAGGCCTACTTTATAAGGGTATTAATGTCACCCTGAGGGGTCCACCCTCACATTGGAGGCAAGGATCTAAATATGAGCTTTGGTGACATAAAATTCAGATCAGGGCACTTGGTGCGGTGAGACTAGCCCGACAACAGCCGGTCAGAGTCGCTCCAGTCCATGACCAGCTTTCCCAGCAGGGCTGGGGGCTCCACATGTCCTAAGGTGATGGAAGAAGTTGGGTATCTGGTTCCCCAGATGGGCTGCTCGGTAATTGAATCTGCTACTGTCTTCTGCAAGGCTGCCTGAGGCAGGGGAGGCCAGGGTGATAATCATCTCCAGTCGGCCCTGTGTAGAATTGACCATTAGAGGGCCAAGTGGGGTGAGCCCCAGACATTACTGTCAGCCCTGAATGCAGTCCAGGCCTGCTGCTCCGGGGACACTGACCCTCAGAGAGGGTCAGGCAGCTGGGAGCTAAACTCCTCACAAGAGAGGAGGTTGGGCTGAAAGACAATTATCTGGACTTTTCCTTCAGAGACGGGGGCCATGAAAACTGTGCCTTCCCTTTAGCCCTGCTCAGCCACTCCTCAGTCCTCCGTGCCGCTCTCTGTTGCTAGTCCTCTTCACAGAAGAGGTCTGCGTGCACCAATGTCTCTTCCATGGGCTCAGGTCTCCGTTCTTCCTGAGCTCATAGCTTGGTATTCTCCGTTTTAACCGATGGCTTTTTTCTCCCTCTGGAAGAGATGACCCTGACCGACCTCTGGACAAATGTCAGAATGCTCCCAGGAAGTGGGCCATCAGAACACGGTCTCCACAGAACACATTCTTGCTAGCCTTTAGAATTACCCTCTGAGAAATTCTTGTGAGTCATCTTGTTCTTTTGAGTACCTCCAGTTGGGCAAAACCTTATCAGTTGAGAGCACATTTTATTCTTTCCAAGAATTATGAGCTTTTCACAGCCTGGTCTGGTAACTAAAAGGGTGGATAAGTTGGGGAAGATAGCCAGGGGTTTAGAATGATGTCGACACTATTAAATGTTGTAACTGATATTCTGTGTGGCTCCAACATTAATTCCAAGATGACCTTCCAAAATACTTAGAGCAGTGGCTACCTCACCAGAATAAGCCCTAGCCTTCTCCTGAAGTGACTCTTGTAATGGCCACCACCTTTCATGTTACAGTCCCAATCTCTATGTCATTATTTTGATCTCTTTCTATAGCTATAGCATCTAGTAGATGGATGGCCTCATCAGCCACCAGATAATATCTGTTTAGCTTATGACAGTGTCTTCAAATTTACCAAATGTGGTGATTATGGACACCATATATCTAGAGGAAGCGTGTGGCTAGGTCTCAGATGTAGACCTGGGCTTTAAGACTCCTGTTATGTATGATAATGGGCCCAGATATCTGTATCAATAAGAACTCCAGGTGATTCTGATACAAGGTAACATTGAAAATGATTGTTTTGCCAAACTGACATCAATAACAATAATCTCAATGTAATATGGATCAAATGGAATCATTTAGAAAAAGCACTGGACTCCAGAACTCCATAAAAACAAGTTTTTCCTCCTAAATGTTTGAGAAAAAGGGTAAAGTGTTTATATTTTCAAGACATCCGTAACTCTGTATTACATATATAATAGCACAAAAGTCAACAAAGGGGACCTTTAAAATTGTCAGCTTTGTAACAGTGGTCCTTGGTCCTAGCTATGTAAGAACTGCAGAGGCAGGGGCATGATGCCCTGTTTGTACTACAGACACATCAAATCCAAATCTCTGGAGCCAGGTTTCATTTTT
Organism: Ondatra zibethicus; assembly: GCA_004026605.1. Lineage (NCBI taxonomy): Eukaryota > Metazoa > Chordata > Mammalia > Rodentia > Cricetidae > Ondatra > Ondatra zibethicus. The sequence continues at coordinate 58,943 of PVIU01008467.1, forward strand.
AAGGTTCTTCCAGTGATAAAGCCAAGATAAAGAACCCAAAGGCTTTGTTTCTGCTCTGATTTCATCTGTGAAGCAATTAGCTAAGCTCAAGGTCTAGTGACTCTTGATCCTCTCTAGGACTTGAACTTGGTATTTTCTTTTTAAAAAATATTTACTTATTTCTTTCTATGTATATGGATGTTTTGCCTGACTGTATGACTGTGCATGATGTCCGTGCAGTGCCCACACTGCAGGGTGTTGGGTCTTTGAGGGCCGGTGTTTCTCCCTCCAGGCAGTTCTTGGACAGCCCCTTTACAAACTCATGCAAGTGTCCACCTCCTTCCCAATTTCATCCGCCCCTATTTCTTGCATTCACTTCCTCTGTGATTCAGCTTTAGTTTAGAACTTTGGATCAGAACAACAGATTGATCCAAGCTGTTTTACTGAGCCTCGTCCATCTCCCTCCCTAACCTACACTTGACTTCTCGGCTACTTGACCTTATAGGGTAATAGACATATGGCTTAGATACCTGATGACTGTAGTCACGATAAAGCTAACTAAGCAACCAACTTCCTTGGTACTGCTGGAAATGGCTAGACTTCCTCTCAGGCTCTGGTCACTTGGAGGTCAGAAATAAGGCTCATCTGGGCCAAGAGTCGGCCACTGTGAATAAATGCCACACATAACATCGTGTGCTCTGGTCAAAGGTTGTTTTGCCTGGTTGAATGGCAGTGTCTAAGATCATCACTTCATATTCCATGGTTCCATATCCTTTGATTCAGCTAACCACATCTGGAATATTCAGAAAGAAATTATGTATGTGCTGAATATGTACAGTCTTTTTTTCTTATCACCCCCCATCAATAATACAGTATATTAACTACTTATATAGTGCTCACATTGTAGGCAACATTATAACTGGTTTAAAGTATATGAGAGGCTTATGTAGGTTCCATGCAAACACTACACTCCTTAAGGCCTTGAGCATCTGAAGACTTTGATGGCTGTGCAGTCCTAAAGCCAGCCATCCACTAGCAAAGGAATGGTTTGTACCTGTACCTAGCGACTGATCAATCAGTGCTTCAATGCACTCAATTTTGTTTTACTTCCAGTCTGCTGCTTAGTCCTGAAGTGCTTGCTTCATTGACATGGGATTAACTTTTTCAGAATCATGTGTGTGTCCCCCCAGGGGTGTGGAAGGGGCAGAAAAGCCCCAGCAAATCAGAAGTGGCTCCTAGCAGGTATCTCGCAGTGTGTGTAAGGTCAGGAGACAGAGTGTTTTTCATACAACACATATGCCACAAGGCCTCTTCGTGGGAACAGGAGAGTCACCCAGGATGGGAGGAGAGACTTTGGCCAAAAAAAAAAAAAAAACAATGTGGTGTAAGTCTCATTTCTAATTATCTAAACCTTTAGGATCTGAGAACTTTTTAAGAGAGGCCAGTGGATTCAAACATGTCTATTTTAGGATTGTGACACAATAAAGAGAAACAAAACATGATCACTGCAGGGCCCATCTTGGAAGAAATGTGTTTCAGGAAGAAACCCTTTGTTGGCCTAGCAAGATGCCCAAATGTGACATGCAGAACTGGCCGGGGTCAGCTTGCGTGTCATAGCCCTGTACCCCCAGACAGCCTGCTGGACGACAAAGGGCAGGCATTATGGCAGAGTCCAAATGCAGCTGATGCTCATGGTAGCCAGACGATGGATCTTCATTCTGCCATGACAGTTTTCATTGCCAGAGAACCTTCTAGAGTGTCCTGACTTACCCCATTTTATCCTGACAAAACATGGAGTCTTCTTACTGTTTTGAAGGAAGCAGAGCCCAGAGGAGAATGCATTTTCTTCTCCAAAGTCAGATGGGTGGTCCGCATTGTGGCCAATGCACAAGTCCGGGCTTCTGTTACTTGTACCTTCATGTTAATTATTCTTGTTCTTCAGGGTTGCTAATTAAATGATTTCATTGTTGCAGATTTTTGTCTATTTTCCTGAGAGTCAACATTAGACATCTCTGGACTATGTTAACCGGGGAATCTAATTAAAATCAAGCTAGTTCTAGAGTGTGCAACTGTAGAAACAAGGTAGCTAAAATGGAGGGCACACCTTTCTAAACCAGGGGCCTGCTGCAGGTTCTCAGCCTTTCTTCTAAATGGTTAAGATGTGGAAGTTTCTTCCTTCCTGCTTAGGAGGGGTACTGCCCCCTACAGATGAACATTGAAAAGAGTGCTAGGGGCCTGGGGGGGTTAAGGATTTATTCCTGGATCTGCCACTAATTAGATAGGCAAGCCACATAACCTGACTGGTTCTCAGTTTCCATGTCTCTGAAATGGGGACATGGGTACCACCTGCCTGCTCTCCTCACAAGGTGGCAAGGATAAAATTAGGCGGCCTGCCTGCTCACTAACTGGACACCCTCAAAGGGCTTATGTAGGTTCTGGCTTTAAGACCTTGGGAAAATGGCATGATATGTTCTGAGCCTCAGTTTCCCTATCTGTAAACTGCACAGTGTCTACTGAGCTGCGTCAGGAAGAAGGGTATAATGGGGTGGTATGGACAGTTCTTGGTGCAGTGGCCGAACAGTGTTCGTGTGGTTGAAGGAATGGTGGCACAGCTCAAATCTCAAATGCCGAATGGAATCCTGCTTCTGGGTAGCCTCTTCCTTCCCCACAGCTGTTCCTCTGCCATGGATGCTCTCCTTCTCTGACGCAGGAGTCCTGACTTGCGAGGGGCTTTGCCCATGAAGGTGCCTGTGACGACTGCTCCACCCCAGCATGGCTGCTTTAGATATTTCTGATGACTAGGTCATGTGTTGACCCTGCTGTCATCAGGAAGTGTGAGAGCTAGTGCTGGAGTGGAATTCAGCATCTCCTACCCAGATCTCATGACCCAGAGCTGTAGGATTCCAGTGTAGGTACCCCTCCTGCCTTTCCCACGCCTAAAAGCTTGTACGCCCTCAACACATCCCACCCTGATGAATTCAGAATGAAGATGCAAAATACAGGGACCAGTAAAGTCTGGTAGAAGATGCAAAATCTCCCCAAGTGCAGGTTGCTAGAGGGTGAGATGGATGGGGTACAGTGGTGGGGTTCCTAAGAGCTGAAAGTCAGGGAGAGTGGAGGAAGAAAGGGGTAGACGAGGAAAAGAGAAAGGGCAGAGAGGACAAGAAAGCCCAATTCCCTCCTTTCACAATTTTGCACAAAGTTCTGCTTGACCCTCAGAGTGTTGTATGATTCTTCCTGCTGTCTGGTATCCAGTGGGTAATCCATCCATCCAGGGATCTGTGTCTGCCAGCAAAGTATGCTGTAAAGTCAAAGCAGGGCTTCTGCCTCAAATCCGCAAAGGGGTGAAAGGCATGCCAACATTCCAGGAATCCCCAAATAGTGATTTTCTGTCCAGATAGCAAGAGACTCAAAGCCAAAAAAAAAAAAAAAAAAAAAAAAAAAAAAAAAAAAAAAAAAAAAAAAAAAAAAAAAAAAAAAAAAAAAAAAAAAAAAAAAAAAAAAAGGGAAAGCAGCCCCTGGGTTTGGCAACCTCAAAAGGTAAGGTAGAATGAGCCAGCCTGGAGCTGATTAGATCAAGCCTTGAGAGCCACAAAACACATTGAACATCTTCTACAGAAATAAAAACAAACTAATGTCTTTATTATACAAGTAATATATGTTATTTATAGAAACACAAGAAAACATAGATAATTACTCAGTAGGCCAGGAATGGGGGAGGGGAGCTCCCTAACTCTGTTTCTCTGCAACTCTTAACAATCACTAATGACTAAGTGCTTGGATTCTGGGGTTGCCCTGCCCAGGGCAGAGTTCAATTCTCTATTTATCAGCTGGCAGCCACAGGCGAATTATTTAGCCTCTGTGAGCCTGTTTCTCATCTGAAAATCTGGGATGCTAGTAATTTCAACTCTTGCAGGAAGCTGTGAAATTTAAAGATGCTAACACGGTATTGTCTAAAATCATAGCTGAACTATATCAAACAGTGTAATTGTGATGCTGTGACCATTGTAAGAATGTTTATTATTTACTATATTTCTAGCTGTTTTTCTGCTTAATAAAACAGAAAATGTTCCATGTAATGCATACATTTTTCTGAGGACACAGTTGCCGTATGCTGTTGATAGGTTGTCTTTTCATAGAGGGATTGTCTTTTTTTTTTTTTTTTTTTTTTTACTATTAAGCTAATGCTGATTGCTTATGGTGGGATGTGCCTGGTGCTAAAGGTTTCACATAAATGACCACATTAATTCCTTATAATAACTGTGAAGTGGGTACCAATGAGGAGATGCTAAGCACCTTCGTAGCTAAAGCGCGGAGTTAGCAAGCAGAGAATTAAGACTTCTGGCTTAGATGTTCTGACTTGCCTGTGTTAGTACTTGGCATGGACTTTGTAAGAAGATTCCGGTATCTTCAGGACCTCCTGAAAGTGGTGGGTTTGAGTGAGGGCGCATCTTCCTTCTCCCATCCTGCAACAAAGAGGAAAACGAGCAAAAGTTGGTTTGGTAGCACAGGCCAGCAGGGTTTGTACACACTGCACTGCCACACTTTGGCAGTGTGAACTGAGGTGTGTCCACCCTGTGATCTCCTGGTAGGCACACACTTTGGCAGTGTGTACTGAGGTGTGTCTACCCCATGATCTCCTGGTAGGCACACACTTTGGCAGTGTGAACTGAGGTGTGTCCACCCCTTGATCTCCTGGTAGGCACACACTTTGGCAGTGTAACCAAGGTGTGTCTGCCTCCTTCTCTCCTTGGGATTCACTGGCTTTTTCAGTTTCTGCTATGACATCCCTCTCAGATCTGTAACAGGATCAAGTCCCAAGACTGGGCTTCATTTTTACGGACTGCATCTTGCCTGGGAAAAGAGAACCTTGTTCTCCAGGGCTTTTGTCAACACCATGTGTGCCGTTGACCACAGTTTCTTCATCCTTCCCTTTCCACCATTGGATTTTGACCCCGTCCCCAAGGTCTGTTCATTAATTTAATCATCAAGTCTTCATTGAAACCCTACCAACATGAAGCCCAGTTCTGGCCCCCACAGGAATGTAGGAGATGGAAGCTGTTTGAGAAGATACCAGCACACACCAGTGCAGAGCCAATAAGCAAAAAGCAGCATCTTCGCTGTTTCATGGGGCTAAGCCCAGGCTGGTTCAGGGGGGCACTGGCTTTACTCCTGGCATAAGTGTGACTCTGCCAGGTGTGTGACAGGCTGGCAGGGATGTCCCGGGGACTAACCCCTTGTTTCTTCATTTAGGAGCAGCTCAGAGCTGAGGAAGGAGAAATCCCGAGATGCTGCAAGGTGCCGACGCAGCAAGGAGACGGAGGTCTTCTATGAACTGGCTCATGAGCTGCCCCTGCCTCACAGTGTGAGCTCCCACCTGGACAAAGCCTCCATCATGCGGCTAGCCATCAGCTTCCTGCGAACACACAAGCTCCTGTCCTCAGGTGAGGCTGGCAGGTCCTGCCGAGGCTGCCACATCCCTAGGCCTTACTCGCAGGCACATTACTCTGCAGATATCCCCCCACAAAGGCCAACGATGGGCCTTTACTTTACATCAATTTATCTGGGGGTGAGTTTGTGTGTATTGGTGTAAATGGGATCACTGGACAACTTCTGGGGGTCCATTCTGTTCTGTTCTTCCATCTCTGGGTTCTGGGGCTTAAGCCCATATTGTCAGGCTTGGCAGCAAGTGCCTTTACCTACTGAGCCGTCTTGTAGCCCTGTCCCTTCATTTCAGCCATCCCCCCTCTGTCAGTGGTCTTATCATGACTACACCCACAGAAAGAGGTCAAGGAGAGGCCCAAGCGAGAGTGTGAGAGAAAAGAGAGAGAAAGGGCTGGGAGAGCTGACAACAAACAGCTTAGAAGCCCAGCTCTGCTACATCTGGCTGTGAGCCCTGTGCCCTGTTCTTGTCTTCCAGCAACATCTCTGGGACATCTGCGAGGATGTACCATGCGGACTCTTGGAACCTTGGTTTCCTTGCTTCTAAACTGGAGTTATCCATGCTAACTGCACAGGGGGTTATAGGAATTAATGGAGACAGTGGCTTAGTTTCACTCACTCCTGCTAGGATAGCCCCTTGGCAGATGACAGCCTCAGACATCACCTATCCTCAGCCAGCCCATATAGTCTCCTTTCCCTAGAATCTCTCCAACAGTCCATAAGAAAATATTTTTTCCCTTTCCCAGAGTCACATTCTTCAAAAACCATTTCCTGTTAGGCCCCACCAGGAAGAGGCAGCCTGGAATTTCCACTTTCAGATCCTATGTGCAATCTTGTTGAGTTTATCAGTTCTGTAAGGAAACTGGACAGCATGTAGTGGTGTCTGAAGGCATGAATGAGCAAGAGAGGCAGTCAAGGAGGAACAGAGATTCTCTGGTTCATTTTTGGTTTTCCGAAGTGAGTGTGGCACTCTGGAGATGGACTCCTTCTGTCATCCTGTAACGACAAAGCTATTTTAGGAAAGAGCCCCTCGCACAGAGAGAATCCAGTGTAAAGCAGGGAAGTCAGACTGGTCGGTGCTATTCTGGGCCCTGTGTACAGGAAGGATATGTGGGAAGACCTTTGGAGGAGAGAATGACTACTCAGAGGACCCAGAGGCTGGAAGCTAAACCTGTGCTGCAAGGTCAGGGCGACTGTGCTGTCCCATAAGCGAGCGGATCCTGAGGGAAAGCAAGGGCAGGCTGCAGGGCAATAGTAAGTGCGCAGCTGCTGATGCAAATGGCAGAGGGAAGCGCAGGTTAAGCCCTGTAAAGCCTGAGCTGCCAAATAAAAGGCAGACTTCTGGAGAATCCATCCCAGGCCGTGAACATGCCTTTCTTATACAGAGATTTGTCCTGTTGGAGAAGTGAGAGAGACAGAGGTGATTTGTAGGATTCACAGGCAAAGATGTTGATGAGGGCCAGGGAGCCAATGCCCAAGGGAAGCAGCTGGAGACTGACCAGGACTAGCCAGGAGCAGCGGGTGGACAGGAGGTTCTCAGAGCTGTCTGTGCCTTGCTCTTGTAGCAGGAACACATTGTCTGTGCTCACCCACACAGAAGCCTGCTTGTCTTCCTCCACCAGTTGTGGGGTTGACTTGCTGAGGTCTCAGGTAGCACTGGATCTTCTGAGCAAATCTGTCTTCACATGTCCTGGTGCAACCCCTCCTACACTCCGTGTGCTCCGTGTACACAGATGCAATGCCAGATATCACACATCCCAGCTCAGGAGCTCTGAGTGTTGACAAGGACTGCCTACCCTCTAGACAGCCCAAGCATGGACAGACCAGAGCTCTCGGCACATTAGTTCCAGGGCTCTCTGTCCCGAAGAAAGAGAAGTCAGAAAATGATTTTAAAAAAAGTCTCTACTTTTGGTCATCTGGTCCTGGTGTCCTTGAAGAAGTTCTCATAAAATGAGAAGGGAAGGAAGAGATGACTTAGCTCTCCTTTTTCTCTTCTATTTCTCAAAGGCTCCTACCAGGCATTCTCTGGACCAGTTGTAGAAACTGTTTTCAGAAATAGAATGCAAAACAACCTGTTTCCTCCCCTGCCCTCTGTTTGTTTTAGTGTGTACACGCACACTTTTGCAGAGGACAGAGGAGGACGTTAGGGTTTTGCCTTATTGCTTCCACCTCCTTACTCTGAGTCAGCATCTCTCATTCAACCCAAAGCTCACTCTTTTGGCTCGGTTGGCTGGCTAGCAAACTCCCAGATCTCCCTATATCTGTCCCTCAGCTCTGGGCTTGTAGGCTCAGCTTTTGCATGAACACTGAGGATTCAAGCTCCAACCTTCATGCTTGTGAGCAAGTGTCTTTATACATTTCACCACTTCCCCGGGGCCTTCTTTTTCTTTCAAATACTTATTTGAAATTATTGTTTTGTTTGGGTTTTTGTTTTTTATTATTTGAGACAGGATTTCCTGGTGTAGTTCTGGTTGTTCTGGAACTCACTTTGTGGGCTGGCCTGGCCTTGAACTGTCTCTGCCTCCTGAGTGCTGAAATCAAAGGCGTGCACCACCATGCCCGGCTAAATAATTGTTTTAAAATTTGACTTGTGTGTGTGTGTGTGTGTGTGCGTGTGTGTGTGTGTGTGTGCGTGCGTGCGTGCGTGCGTGCGTGCGTGTGTGTGTGTGTGTGTGTGTGTGTGTGTGTGTGTGTGTAGATCAGAAGATGACTTTTGGGAGTTGGCTTTCTCTCCCTACCATGGATTCTAGGGATCTAACTGCTGAGCCATTTTGTCAACCCTGAGTCAGGATTTTATGTTTTGCTTTGTTTTTTTCTACACGAGTAAAAGATTGCAGGATGTGAGCAGATATCCTCCTGCATCTGGAGTGTGGCTGTCGTCTCCCCGCAACATTGTACACGTCTTTCTTTTACTGGGCCTTAGTTTCTTTATAACTTGGAGGGAATGATATTCACTTGTACCACTGTTAGATGATATGAAAGACCCTGATCTCTAGCCTGCTGTACACGTTATAGCTTAGAAATAATTTCAAGAAAAAGTGTTGCTCTTTTGGAGAAATGTAAAAGAAAAACCAGGGTGAAGCTAATGTCCTTGGACACATATACTTTCCCAAGTCAAACTGCAAACTCATTACCTAAGTAAGCTGAGGTTGCATACCTCAGAATTCAAACGACTAAAAGCTACCAGGTTTGACATTAGAATTTCTTCTTTACTTAGTCACACACTCCCTTTGATTTTCACAGCAGGCTGTTGTGTGTGAGAATGTTGAAGAGGAAGCCTTGATACTGAGAGATCCAGGCTGTGAGTCGGGGCCACAGTGATTCCTATCTCAGGAAGCAAACTGGAACAATAGCTTTATGATGCTCTCTTCCATGCTGGGCTAAGGACAGAGCACATTCTGGCGGGAACATGAATGGAAACATTACTTGATTGTCTTAAATGCTCTTTCATGACAAGCCCTGCACTCTGGGACTGCAGGAGAGCTTTAGACCACAGTGAATGTGCAATGGGCTTTTACTCTGTAAACCGCTGTGAGCCCTTCCCAGATTCACACCTGCTGAAATTCAAATTCTCTTTATAATAGAGTTGGAGATCAACTCAAGGTCCGGTTTCTAGAGATAATGTCAGGTTTATTTTGGATTCCTGGCGTTTGCCTAGTGAAGGCACATAGTCTTCGCAGGAGGTGATGTTGTCCTGATCCCCAGACTGTCGGGAAAGACATTAAAACTCAGGAGATGTGATTTTAAAGTTTTCAGCATGACCTTTCCTCCAGGAAAAGTGGGACAAGGGGGACAAAATTATGGTAGTAGATGTGGTTTCTGTGCCCTCTTATGTCTCATGGTCAGACCTATTTCCCTGGTTTTCATCCCAATTGTTTTACTGTCCCCTCCCTTGCTCCACCTACACTCCAAACCAAGGCCCTTTTCTGTCCTGTTTGGAAAAAAGCCAGAAAGCTGATTCATGCCAGGATGTTAATGACTGAGACAGCCAGCAGTTCCTTCAAGAAATGCTAACCTTGTTCACAACATTCTCTTAAAGCAAACAGCCCGATTAATCAGTGGGTATCAACTGATGTAGCCCCGCATAGCATTTTACGGAGGCTCACACGGAGAGGGAAGATGGGATGGGCAGATATGGGAAGAACAAAACAGAAGTCTCCAATGGTGGACTTCTGGGGTACACTGGGAGTCTAGCAAGATCAGGCGAGATCTGTTCCCCTGCCAAAAGTCCGAGATAGCCCAAGCCTGCCCACAGTCGGGTATAAGGTACAGCTGGACATGTAGTAAGTGGCTCTCACTCAGTTCCTTGTGGCTTGTGTGGACTGGATTTGCTGTCAGTGTACCTGGAAGGCATGGGCACTGTGGCAGTGCTGGGAGGGGAGTAACTGCCTAGGCAAAGCTTTTGAAAGGAACGACCCTGCAGAGATAACTGAGCACCAACCACTCCTGGAGCAGGAAGCCTGTAGCTGACCTTGTTAGGAACAGGTCAAGCTGTCCCGGAATTTATTGAAGAAGGAAATGCTGAGACAAATAACCCTGGTGGAGTAAGACTGTAGCCAGCATCCTGGCCAGCATCACTGCTGGCACAGTTGGGTTTCAGAGACCCAGTCAGAAGCTGCCTGCTCTGCCACCTGCCAGTTTACCGGAGACAGCCAAGTCCTGCCGTCCTGGTGTGCCACCCAACAACATGGGTGGTGCTGCCTTGAAGGAAATGAGCGGTGCTCCGGAAAAGGTACTCCAAAACCTCCTCAGCTGCACATATCCTGACTGTGGGGAGTCATCAAAGCCTGTTTACCAAGGCTATTTTTTGCATTAAAGAATCTTGTTGTGCTCCCTAGATGACTGTGCTCCTTCTCAGCGGAGGTGGCTGGTCTATATACCACCATCCTTCTTTGAGGTTTGAACCCTGGCAGGTCTTGGGAAGCAAGTGACCAGGATGTGGAAACCAAGATAACGAAAGTAAGCACCTACTTTATTTTGTACCAATGGTTTTACTCTCCATCATTGTCATTGTCCCAAGGTTTAGACTCCTTTCAGCAGGTGGCTTCCCTGGAAGTCTGTTGATCCTGAAGGGTGGGATTATCTTCATCCTGTTGGTATCCCAGTGCTCTGCAGAACAGCACTGACATTTTCTCCGGCCTAGAACAGACAGAGAATAAACTCACAGTAACTGTGCAATGAGCACCTCTTTCCCTGTGTCCAGCACATGCCCAGTGGTATCTAGTGGTAAGGACAGTGTTCAGTGGCAAGGACAGCAGTTTTCGGCCAAGATCTGAGGGAGGCTCAGGGCGGGAGAGCGGGGACGTCTGCCTTCCTTGTCCAGGCTGGGACTGACTTGGCTAAGTTCCTTCAGAGACTCTCAAGAGGATAAGCAGGTGCTGGAAGAGCAAAGAGTTCCATCGAAGGAAGAGGCCACACCCCGGCCTGGCTGCCTCAGGGTCCCAGGGAAGGGGGTGGGAGGTGGGGGAACTGCTGGTGTCCTTGACCCTGTAGCCCTGGTTACTTCAGTCTCAAAGCTTTCTCTCCAAGGCCCCAGAGCACCTGTCTCCCTCCTTCCCTCCAAAGGCAAGTCAACCTGCCACTGTAGCCAAGCTCGCCACCTCCTGGAAGAAGGCAGACTGGACACTACGGAAAGCTGCCTGGCTGTGCTAGCTAGGCCTGTTAAAGACAGGAAACTTGAAGCAGAGTTATTTTCTCTGGGCCTAGTTAACCCAAATAGGGTGTCTTGGGATTACTCCAGATTCTGAAGTCAGTGCTACCACTGAGATCAAAGAAGCAGAAGAGAAAATCACTTGTTACTGGGCTTCAGGGCTGTCTCTGCTTGTCTGGAGAAAGTGGCCATCTAGTTAGTGTAACCCAAATGCAGCTTGCCCATTTCCTAGACCAGGTACCCTGCCCAGACTGGCTGGTTTTCTCTACACGGGGGTTAGTAACTAACCTGGAGCTCTGGTTCCTGGAGCAACAACTTTGATTGACGCCTTCTGAAAATGATGTTAAAAAGGAAAAAAAAGAAAAAGGAAGAAGAGAAAAGCACATTCCCAGCTCCCCTGAATTATGAAGGAAGCCCGCGAGTAGACCCCTCTAGCACCACGGGTTAGGGTGTAGTCTTCATACACTGGCAAGGCTCTCAGACTGGACTTAATTTTTCAGTGAGGGTTTCCACATTTTACTTTGCACAAACCCCATAAATCGCATAGCAGTCCTGGGCCCAAAAGTCCTTTCTTAACCTGCAGGAGGTCCTGATACATCCGCTGAGCTTGCCCTCCCTCCTAGCACCCCTGTTTAACCGTGGATGCTCCCTGGGAGTGCTAGCATTAGCAGCTGCCTCACTTGCTCCCCCATAATAAACACATCCTCACTAGTCCAGGAAACTGGTTAGTTGCCAAAGAGCATGGGGCTGAGCCCCTAGGAGGGTAGCTGGTGTGGCCCAGGTATGAGGAGTACCATTCCCATCCTCTGCAGAAACAACAGGATCCGGACTCTAGCTAGTTCCCTGGTTCTGTGCCCTGAAAAGTAGCTGGTCCCCAGAAGGCCCACTAAAGGCCCTTCACAGGAGCATCTCCATATCTGGGGCTGCTCTTCCGACGCTCACATTTAAGGTTCACAGAAAGGAAGACAGGAGGATTAAACAGTGTCCTTGCTTCTGCAAGGGTCTTTGATGGGACTGCACAGCATAAGTGATGTCACTTGCCAAGTGGCCCATATCTAATTGCGTCTTATGCTCCCTGGAAGAGTCTCCGTTTGAAAGGCTTCTTTTACAGCGGTGAATATTAACTGTCTTAAGTGGCAGCCAACTTTCTAAGCCTCTTGTTCTGCAAACCAAGCCAGGAATTCCTGGACTGATGCTTGTGCTCGATGTACACATTTTTGCTGTTGTCATTGTCTCTATCTTTGAGACAAGGTCATATGATGCAGCTCTGGCTAGCCTTAAACTCACACTGTAGACCAGGCTGGCCTCAGATTCAGAGAGCCACCTGCTTCTGCCTCCTGGGATTAAAGGCTTGCACTAACTACTACATCTGGTTAGATGCAGATTTTCAAAGCACACATACATTTGGCTTTAAATAATAAACTAGAAGAAGGCACAATCTGTAGTCTAAGCATAACAGTGAAGGGCCAGAGCCTGAGACAAGAGCAGAATGTATATTTTGCAGATAGCAAATGTGTACTGGGTAGTCCAGGCTGTCTATAGTACATGGTTTGGGTAGAGCTTTCCCCATGTGACTCCCAGCATCTGCCTATATGTCTGCCATTTGCTCTCTCACTCTGTTTTGTACCTCTAAGTTTTATTCTCTTTCACCTGTTCTGTGTGCTGTTCACTGAGATGCCACCTCTCTGCCCCTTGGGCGGGAAGAGGGGGTCCTTCAGAACACTGGCTTTCTTTACTTGTGCAGTCTGTGATACTGGGAGATGGATCTTCTGCCTCCAGGTGGGCTCTCTCAGTACTAGGAGGAAGCCTGTTCCATGCATTTCGGAGCAGCAGCCCAATCCCATCCAGACTGACAAGCCTCTCTTTCCGTCCTAGTGTGAACTCTGTCTCCTGAGCCTTCTCAATCCTGCTTCTTTGCAAGGCGTCACCTCTGACCACCTCAAACTAACTCTCCTCCGCTGAGCCCCACAGCACTTGCTCTCTGCACCCCGACTTGGGTGCCCCACTGTAGCATTGTGAGTGTTTATTTAGCTTTGTGAGGTATGTGCTGTGAATTCTCCCCCCTGGCTCTGAACAATTTGAGGACTGTGGCAATGTCTTAGAGGGAGCAGGTGGGGTAAAGAGTTCACAATTGTTGATACCAAGGAAATGGAAATCACTATTCCAGTTTTGCTGGTAAGGAAACTGATGTCCAAACAGTTGTTACCCAGAGTCATCACCTAGTGGGAGACAGATGTAGGAATCGAAGCAATATTTGACTCCAAAGCCTACAAGATGGTTGAATATAGCCGCTGCCTTCAGCCCCTGGGGCTTGCTAACTTCCTAGACTTCATAACCTTTGGCAAACAGCTTAACTCTTGCAAGTCTAGCTCTGTAAAATGAGAATAGGAATGGTCCCTACTTCATGAATCACTGTGATGCCTATGCTCAGTGCAGTGTCTGCCTGTGGTTATTGCTCCACATATATTAGTAGCTAAAATACCTCTAGTCTCTAGCACCACCATGATACCGCAAGTCCCATTACCACAATAACCACACTACCCCCAAATCACTATCAGTGTGTTCTGCGTGTTTCATCTAGTGCCCACTCATTAGGCATGTGGCAGACACTTAGTTGGCAGTATGCGTTTCCCAAGAAGTCCACCCTGTACCCTGGAGCCATGCCTGGCAGTCCTCTACCCCTTTAGTTGTGTCTGTTTGAACACCACGCTCATGCACGTTGTCTGTCCCTCTCTTTCCAGTCTGTTCTGAAAATGAGTCTGAAGCTGAGGCTGACCAGCAGATGGATAACTTGTACCTGAAAGCCTTGGAGGGTTTCATTGCCGTGGTGACCCAAGACGGTGATATGATCTTCCTATCGGAAAATATCAGCAAGTTCATGGGCCTTACCCAGGTGACACCCTCCTCTGCCTCATTCAAAAGGGATAAATGCCTTCATCTGGGGAATAGAAACCAGTGGGCGGTCCTGGCCACCATCTCTCTTGACTTCTCCTTTCCCCTGCCCATCCTAATGATTACAGTTCTTGGGCCACAAGCCTTAGGAGCATGTTCCCAATGGCATGGGGCTTGACATTGCTTGTGACCGTCCTAGCCGATCTCTTATGGCTAGACTAACATGGCGACCCTGATGAATCAAGTCCCTGTCACCAGCAATAGTGATCTGGTACATCTGTAAGTCCATGGACCTAACATTGGCCGGAGACTGTCAGTGACCACGCAATTCAATTTCCTCCCTGCCTCCAAATCTAGAAGTTATCCCAGCTTCCTTCTTGGAATCTGACCTCATTGTTAGGAGTGACAAAGTCTGACCTTGCTTTTAAAACAGGTAGAACTAACAGGACACAGTATCTTTGACTTCACCCATCCTTGTGACCATGAGGAGATCCGTGAAAACCTGACTCTCAAAAATGGTAAAGTGTTCCTCTATGTTTATGTTCTTCTAGTGATCCCCTCCCTCAGCCTACATGGATAGGTCAGATGGATTATGCTATGGACCAGGAAAACTGACATCAATAAGCTCCAGTTGGACTAACTCTTGGATGGATATGCAGAGTTGAGATGATGCAGAAAAACTCCTGGTGGCCATATATGACACCTGATGTCATACTACCAGGGCACTCCTTCAGGTCAGGGTGCCATCTCTAGGAGGTTTCATCACCTGAGATCAATTATCTCTGCCATGTGACGCCACCCAAACCAATAACTTCATCTACACCAGGTTATTTATGGGAAATGCTACAGATGTCTTTTGTTATGTATCATACCAACCAAAGCACAGGCTTAAGCAATCTCCCAAGTTTCTGTGGGTTCTGTGGGCAGGTCTCTTGCTTTGTATGACATCAGCTGGATTGCAGTCATCAGAGGCTGGACTAAGCTGAAGTGATCAACATGGCTCACCTGTAGCTTGTAGCTAGGACATCTGTGACCACAGCTTACTCTGTGGAGCATCACGGTAGCCTGCTTCGTAAGGGGCTCTAGAATAGTTGTCCTCCCTGGCAGCTCAGGACTGTGCACCTCCCTCCCCCCGCAAACGGCAATAGTAGAAGCGGACAGACCTTCACAGACCTGAGTCCAGAAACTGGGCCATCATCACTTCTGCCCCTATTTTGCTGGTGAATGCAAGGTCCAGGCCTACCCTGGCTGTATGTGTGTCAGGAGACATGGCCCTTACGATCACCACTGAAGACTAGCTATTACAGGAGCCATGAAGTGAATGGAACCTGTGGCAATGAGACATAGGCCAGCAAAGTTTGGTGGAGATTTTAAAGCTCTGTTATACTGAACTCTGTGGGTATCTAGCTAGGGCCAGTGGGTATGAGGATCTTACAGACAGAAGGCACTTGGTTCATCTCTAGTAACATTCCAAAAAAAAAGGCATGAATGGGGATCCTCAGAAGAATTAAAACTTTGGAGCTGGAGAGATGGCCCAGTGGTTAAGAGCACAGGCTGCTCCTCCAGAGGACCTGAGTTCAATCCCCAGCTCCCATGTCCAGTGGCTCCAGCTGCAGGAGATCAAGTGGCCTCTTCTTGCCTCTGTGGGCACTTGCACAAATGTGCACACAAACACACAGCTAAAAGTACAGCAAATCTTTCAAAACCAAACAGAGTCATAGCTGTAGTCAGCAGTGGCGCCCAGTGACTGCCAAGATCCTCTCCGAACTCGAGCATCTATCACTGGTCTGGACAGACTGCCCATCAAGACATCCTCCTTCACATCTCTCACCTGTCACTACCATGGGGCGTGTGCTCATCCAACCTGAATAACAAAGGCAGGGATACCACACCTGCAAGGTTTTCTCATCACCATGCATGCTGCAAAAGCCGGTGTTTGTTGGCTTACCTCCGCTGTTGGTACAGAGTGCTGTAATCTTCACTTGGGCTTACAGAGCTTTGTAGAATTATAGCCTCCTCCCTTTGCAGTGATGCCCGACCTCTCACCTGGATCACTGCTTACTTGCTTTCTCATTTTTTTGTTTGTTTTATGGGGGTTTTTTTGTTTTTATTTTTTTGGAGACAGGGTTTCTCTTTGTATCTTTGGTGCCTGTCCTGGAATTAACTCTTGTAGACCAGGCTGGCCTTGAACTCACATCTCACTCTGCATCTCTGAGTGCTGGGATTCAAGGTCCAGCTTGGATCACTGCTTTCTATCCGAAGGCCTAGCACAGCTGGCTCCCAGAGTGCACAGGCTGGGGACCACTATGAGTTTATTTAATGTCTTGTCTGTGCTGGTGAAAAATTCTAGGCTGTATAGAATGGTTGGTTCTTTATGATGAAGGGGTGTCAATATAGCCTTTTCTTTCTCTCCCTCCTTCCCTGAGATAGGATCTTACAGAATAGCTCAGGCTGACCTCAAACCTGTAATACTCCCTCCCAAATCCTGAGATTACCCAACATACCTGGGTTTCAGAATTACTTTTTTTTTAAGTTTTATTGATTCTTTGTGGATTTCACATCATGCATTCTGATCCCACTTATCTCCCCACGCCTCTCCCAATCAAAACCAAATTTAAAAGAAAAACCAAACAAAGAAACAAAACAAAACAAAAACAAAAATCTTGTCATGGAAGCTGTAGTGTGACCCTTTGAGACACACAGTTTCCGCTCTGGTCTGCTCATCTTTGCTCGCAAGCGCTCAGAAGCACTTTCTAAGGAGCTGGCTCTCATTGCTTTACTGGAGAACTCCTGGCCCCTGGGCTCTTGATCTCTCAGTTCAATACTAACCAGAGTCTCAGCTTGATCCTGTGAGCTGTACTAAGTATCTCACTCGTAGGCTGTTGAGTTTCTTTCTTTTTAAATCAATGGCAGACACAAGGCTAAGGCCGAGATTCTCTAGCTTTCATAGGTGCTGGCTCACAGCTAAGCACCTTCTGCTTGTTGGTTCACGAATAGGATTTGGGATCAGTCAAACTCAGAGAATCAGCAAGTCCTCACTGAAGGTTTCAGTCTACATAGACTCAACTCGTGATCTAAAAACAAAGGGTCAGGGTGGATTCCTGGAGGAAGAAGGGAGACAGGCTGTGGAATGTTCTCTGGTGAGGTGTAAGGCCTCAAACGTTGTCCAGCAGACAGTTGGGAGCTAGTTCCCTCATCCCTAAGTCCTGGGGTTCCCCCAATACAGTTACATTTGTCATATACAAACCCCCTTTAACTAAAATTATAACAAACATAATTATGGGAGAAACAGTTTATCAGAACAACTTTCAATCTGTCACTTAGTGAGTTCCCAAAAGATATTTAAGTTCAGTTCAAGGATCTTGATTCTTTGGATACACGGCTCTTCCAAACTACGTCAGTCAAATAAATCAGGTTCCTCTGAGGTCTGGGTGCAGAGGTTGACAGCTTCTCTTAGAAAGAGCAGTGTGGCTCTTTGAAGGAAGGCTCTAGACTGCTCCGTGATGCTGGGCCTGGGAAGGCCCAGAATGAAGATGGCGGTCAGACACTATTTAGACACACCTGGCCTTGTATTTACCACTCTGCTTAACAAGAAGCAGAAAAACTGGGCAGGCATTGGGGACTTGTACAAAGAAAGATGCTGTACGTTCTTTGTCTCAGTGATTTATTTAATCCTGGATGAAAGGTGATCTAATTGATCTTTGTCAAGAACATCTTTAAGATAGACTTGTCTACCCAGTTCCAGTTAAAAGAAGGTGTGTGTGTGTGTGAGTGTGTGTTTGTGAGAGTGTGTCTGTGTGTGAATGTGTGAGTGTATGTATATGTGTGTGTTCGTTTTCCTCCCCTCCTTGACACATGTCACCTTAAGGAGAAAACTAATTCAGAACATAGTGCTCCCAGGATTCAGATAGAATACAGATTGTTCACATTCCTGAGAGATGGGTTAGGAAGAGCAGACAGGAGTGTCCACAACAGTTCTAACTGGAAAGACTTATGTCCTTGGAGTAACCATGGTCTCCCTTAACTAGAGGACCAGGCCTGCCCCATGCTGAGACTGGTCAGAGCCTTGCTACTCTCAAGTGACAAACACTGAGTGCACTAAGTGACTGCATGCTGTGTGCAGTAGGTACCAAACGATGGGGTAGCGCCCGCCTTGAATGTTCATGTTCCTAGTAATACAGTAACACAGGGGCTTCTACTCAGCCTTCAGGCCCAGCACCTCTCTCTCCAACACGAACATCAAGGGTATCTGGTTTCTGCAAGAGAGCAACTCTGCCTTCCAGCAGGCCCTCCATTCTAAGTCTCCACGGATCTGGTGTTAGCCATTGAGCCCTGAGTGGCCATAACTAGAAGTTTTGTAAAACACTTCCTTGACATATTTCTGTCCTCTAGTTCTGACCATAATTTAGTCGGGATTTAAGGTGCAGCGGCTGAGGTACCATGAGTCTTTAGGCATGAAGGACTCTGTGTCCATGGCAGTCTGCAACACGAAACTACAAACAGCTAGGAAACATGGCTACAGGTTGCCTGGAAACATTGTGATTTGAACTTACGCGACTGGTTCCCACACCCTTCCCCACTCAGGCTCTGGTTTTGGGAAGAAAAGCAAAGATATGTCTACCGAGCGCGACTTCTTCATGAGGATGAAATGCACAGTGACCAACAGAGGCCGCACTGTCAACCTCAAGTCAGCCACCTGGAAGGTAGGCTGTTAGCTGTGGGTTGGAGACTCAAGTATTCTGTAACCTGGGAGCTGGGGGCGCCGAAAGCCCTGACCCTTCTTCAGCACACTCAGACTTTTCTGACTTCTGTTGTCTGTCCCCAGGTTTTGCACTGCACTGGTCAAGTGAGAGTCTACAACAACTGCCCCCCTCACAGTAGCCTCTGTGGCTACAAGGAGCCCCTGCTGTCATGCCTCATCATCATGTGTGAGCCGATCCAGCACCCATCCCACATGGACATCCCCTTGGACAGTAAGACTTTCCTGAGCCGCCACAGCATGGACATGAAGTTCACCTACTGCGACGACAGGTGAGGCATTGAGAATATGTGGTGTGAGCAGAGGAGGGTGGGTCCTACCTGAGTGTGTCCGTGTGTGAGAGTGTGCCTACAAGGCACAGAAACTGGACCTGAGTGTGTCTGTGTGTGAGAGGATGCTTACAGGGCACCGAAATTGGACCTGAGTGTGTCCGTGTGTGAGAGTGTGCCTACAGTGCACCGAAATTGGACCTGAGTGTCTTATTGCTGGTTGCAAGTTTCTAGATTTACGTTGTTTAACCAGTCCTAATCAGAGGTCCCTAGCATCATAGTGTGAAGTCTCGCATTGACATAGCCTGAGGGTCTGTCTTCAGAGCTGTTCTGGTGTGATTATTGTTATTATTATGGTATGTGCAAATTTGTTCACTTATGTATCTAGTTCCAGGAGAAATTTTCAAGGGAAGTTTCTTGTCACATATGACAAGAGTCTAGAAGAAATTCTTTAAGTATTCTGATTCAAAGGCCAGCCAGAAGTGTAGGGTTCTGGCCTGGATACTGACCCACATTAGTTGACTTTCTCCAGTTCTTTTCCGTGTCTGACAGGTTTCACTCAGCCTTTACCCCTGCTATGTACAGACTCATTCTAAGCAGCTAGCCTCCTTGTGAAGACTTTAAGTAAAGTGAGCTAGGCTGAACTCTAATCCCTTATTTGAAGGCAACTGGACATTCTTTTGGGGTACCCAGAAGTGATAAAGAGTGTAGATTTGGACTAGACAGCCTAGGCCCTGATGTATTTATACATTGTCAGTGTAAGCTCTTGTTCTCATCTTTATTAAAGTTGGGAGACACAGAAGGCTGCACAAAGAAGGCAGTTCCTTACCCCCTCCTGTCCTGCTACTGGGATCTAGATGTGGAGGAAAAAGACAGAACAGATTACGATGAGTAGTGGCTTGTACCAGGGGAAGGAAAGTCCAGTGAGGGACTGGGCTTGGTTATACCTAGCCTGAGTAAATGGCACCACCATGCCTGACTGCCTTACCCGGCAAGACCTCAACTTTTGTAGTGTCCCAAGTCAACTTTGTATTACCTGAAACTCTAGGTCACTCCTTCTGAAGCGAATGGTGTGTTCTTGGTGTATGTCATAGGGTCACTGTGAGAAGAGGTCAAGAGAAGCACAGTGCTATTCCATAGCATGAGGAGGCTGAGTCTCAGCTCATACCCATCCCTGGCTTCCCCAAAGCAAAGATTTTCCTCCTGAGCTCAAGGCAATGAGTTTGCTTCTGAAAGCCTGTGACCCACACAAACAAACCTGGTATTCTCATTAGGAGGCCTCCATGGCCCAAGACAGAAAAGGGGGAAGTGTTGTGGGAATTCATTCCTGCCTTAAGGTGTGGCTTCTTGTCTGCGGGAGGGCGAGTGATGTCTTTTTTTTTTTTTTTTTTCGGTTTTTCAAGACAGGGTTTCTCTGTGGCTTTGGAGCCTGTCCTGGAACTAGCTCTTGTAGACCAGGCTGATCTCGAACTCACAGAGATTCGCCTGCCTCTGCCTCCCAAGTGCTGGGATTAAAGGCATGCACTACCACCGCCCAGCTGCGAGTGATGTCTTTAAAAGAGAGAGAGAGAGAAGTCATGTGCTCTCTTGGGTTGTGGAGATCGAGTAAGGCTGAGTGAAGCGGCATATGCTCCAGCTATTAGCTGAATGAATTCCCACAACACTGGAAGTTTCTACCAGTCTCAGTCCCAGCTTCTCTCTTTCCAGATAGACATCTAAGGGCATCTGATTCTTATAGGGGAGCATTTCTGCTTTCTAGATTAAGCTTATATTCTTTACTCTGAGTCTAGATGGGCCTGGTGTGAGTTAGTGTGTTCATCTCGTGATTGGCTATCAAACAGCCCCATTTCAGAAGTTATGTAAAAGAATCCTTGCGTGCTAAAGAGATGGCTCAGCCATTAAAGGCTAGGCTCACAAGCAAAAATATAAGAGTTCGGTTCCCAGCACCCACTGCTGTCTCTCCAGCCACAAATAAAAAAAAAAAGAAAGAAAGAAACCCTTGCATATTTTTGGGTCCTAGTTCTGACTACAACAGAGTTAGAACTCAAGGCAGTGGGAGGTAGTGTTTATTAAGTAAGTTTATCGTTAAGTGGTTAGGAAAAGGCTACAACCTTAGAGGGAGGGAAAGCTGAACTCCATCAGTCAGCACAGATAGTCATTTGTGTGTTGCCATTGCTGTCATGGTGATGGTCCCTGGACCCTGTTCAGGAGATGGTTGCTCATCACAGTTATCCTAGCACCCACATGAGCATTCTGAGCAGAAGACAGCTCTCAGCAGCCCTCTCAGATACCCTGAGAAGTCCCAATGCCTGATGCGTGTCACCGGCTTTGAGGTGACGTGGAACCCTTATCCAGCCTCCCGGAAGTGGTCATGGCGGGGTAATGGATACGGAAGGTGCCTCTGAATAGATCTCAGCCACCACCAGGTTCATGAGCAGGGGAAGCTCCACTGGCCTCAAATCACTTGCCACCTGGGGATAACAGAAAAGAGTTTTAAAAAGAAACCCTCAGACATTGATTATTTTTAAGGTGAGGGAAATATCCCATGGAAAAGTTTGTCTGATGCTAATCTGTTCATTCATTATTGTGGTTTGAATGGGTTTCAGGTAAAAACGCTTGCCCTGGGTTAAAGGAAGGGGAGAAAGTCACAAGAAATGGGCACCTAAAGGAAATGAAGACACCATATGTACACCGAAGGGGGAGGGCACAGTGGTAACGTCTTCAGTCTGGCTTAGGGCTGACAGGCAGAGTAGATACTCACTTGAAGGATCCTGTGATTTAGGGCTTCATGACTCATCGTGGAGAGAGGGATGCTGCTTATGATGTCTAAGGGCACACTCTATTTCAGGCATAACCTTGCCTTTCAAGGAACCCGATGGCATGGCCCAACACACACAACTCTGTTGTGCTGGAGAGACGACAGCAGAAGGATGCAAACGCAGAGTGCTGTGCCACACGGAGTTTTAACTGATTAGCGGATTAGGTAACCAGGGTACAGACAGGAGTGACAGTTGACGAAGGGACTATTTTAAGTGTTTAATCCCTCAGTGTAGTTTCTCCATTGCTTTGGGTTGGGGGAGGGGCTGGTTCTGTTCTCACTGTGTTGGGATGGGTGAGCAGTGTGTGTGTATACATATACACACTGACATACCCTTCCGAGAGAGCTGCTCCAAACCCAGCAGCTACATGTGATGGCCAGTGCAGGGCAGAGCTCCCCCCATTTTACCCAGTGACAAGAAAGGCAGGCAGTTTGAATCCAGTCACAGTTGAGGCAGTTTGGTGTCTGTGGTCTTCATACATTTAATAAGAGAAAAAGGGGAGGTCATAGAAAGGGAAGAGGGAGGCAACACAGGAGGTCTCTAATCACTTGTTGAACCCTCAGGTTCCCACAATCAGTCGATTTAAAACAACCAATTCTGATGAGCCTGTGGTTCAAGATACATTTATGCTCCCTTAGTTGGGGGAGGGGCGCTTAATATTCTCTGTTAGTTATTCGAGACAGTAAATACTTTAAAACCCTCCAATAACTTCTGCCATTGCCAATTATGTACAGACTAGTCATGACTTAGACATTGTTGCTTATCTTAAAAGCTTGGAACCAAACATGTTTCAGATTTGAGAGTTTGGGGAAATTATTGTGTAGACTTTCCTAACTCAACCTGGAAATTCAAAATCCAGAATGGTCTAGAACCCAAAACTTTTCAGATGTCATGTTGGGAGATGTGAGCATCAGCTTTTTCTGATGGAGGGTGCATAATCTGTTTATGACTGACTATTGTCACCTAGAAAACAGGATGTAAAGTTGCTTAGCCAGGTCTTTCCCTCCAGCACCCACCCCTCCCAAGGATGGCCTGCAGTTTGTAACAATCCTCCTGCCCCAGCATCCTGAGTGCTAAGGATGTCTTTATTGTCAGTATAATTGATGTTCTTCTCCTCCATGCACTCAAATATAAGTTATTAGTCTGCTTCTTAAAATACTAGGGAACTAATTCATGACCTGTTACTCGGGGAACATCTGCCATGTGTCTAAACTATTATATCAAAGAAGGAAGAAATGATCCCTGGTAACTAAGAGTTCTGAGCCTGAGATGCCAGCAGCTTAATGAAACCACAGTGAATTTGTAGTACAAAATAGAACATTCCACTCTTCTAAGACCAGTCCTTTTCAAATCCTTTAAAGGGGTTGGGTTTTTTAATTCATGTGGAGATGCCATCTAGTGGCCAAGTAAAATAACTGTGAAGAAAGCCAATTCATCAAGACTAGAGGTTTTCTTGGAAAAATCACGTGTAGACCCTGTGTGGTTTTTGTGAGTCTTCCTGTGTACTGGGCAGTTTTGTGTGTCAACTTGACACAAGCTAGACTCATCAGAGAGGAAGGAGCCTCAGTTGAGGAAATGCCTCCTTGAGATCTAGCTGTAAGGCATTTTCTCAGTTAGTGATTGATCACCATGGTGGTCCTCAGTTCTATAAGAAAGCAGGCTGAGCAAGCCATGGAAGCAAACCATAGGAAGCAAACCAGTAAGCAGCACCCCTCATGGCCTCTGCACCAGCTCCTGCCGCTGGGATCTTGCCCTGTTTGAGTTCCTGTCCTGACTTCCTTCAGCAATGCTGAGGCATAAGCCGAATAAACCCTGTCCTCCCCAACTTGTTTTTTAGTCATGGTGTTTTTCACAGCAATGGAAACCCTAACCAAGACATCCTGTAACTTGGAAAGATATATGAAAATTATAGTAAGCATTTGAAACTAATGAATACAACCATTTAGTCTTTACAGGCAAGGAATTTGAGAGCAACTCTGTTTTGTGAAAACAATATCTAGGACATAACCAGGAGTTGGCTTAGTGAGTTAGGAAGACTTGTGGGATGGGGCTGAAGTAATGGTTCAGTAGTTAAGGGTGCATACTGCTCTTGCAGAGAACCTGAATGTTAGGTCTGTCTGTCTGTCCCCATCCTACCCTCCCCCACCCAGACACCCATATAATTAGCTACTTGTAACTCTACTTACAGGGGAATCCAATCTCTGGCACCTGTACTCACATGTATACATACATGAATACACACACAGTTAAAATAAACCTTTGGGAAAAATATTTATGGTGAATTCATTTTATTCAAAGAGCTTAGGAACAATAAGAATGAAGTGAGAGAAGAGCCGAGGCTCA
>PVIU01008468.1:0-83049 GCA_004026605.1 Ondatra zibethicus
TATTTATATGATGGATTACATTGATAGATTTTCGTATGTTGAACCAGCCCTGCATCTCTGGTATGAAGCCTACTTGATCATAATGGATGATTTTTTTAATGTGTTCTTGGATTCGGTTTGCCAGTACTTTATTGAGAATTTTTGCATCAATGTTCATAAGTGAGATTGGTCTAAAATTCTCTTTCTTGGTTGCGTCCCTTGGGGGCTCAATCCATTGCTCTGATGTGAATGTGGGTCTCTGTCTCTATCTCCATCCATCGGATGAAATTTCTATAATGGTGATCAAGATAATCATCAATGTGACTATGGGACAAGGCTAGTTCTGGCACCCTCTCCTCTGCTGCCCGAATACCTAACTGGGGACATGCCAGTGGACACCTGGGATCCCCTCCAGGGCTAAGTATCTTGCCAACCCTAAAATGACTCCCTTAATGTTTGAAGTCAGGTATTGTGATGGGTGATGCCTCCAAAAGTTCCTTTATTAATTATTGTTTTGGCTATTCTCTGTTTTTTGCTTTTCCATATGAAGTTGAGTACCGTTCTTTCAAGGTCTGTGAAGAATTTTGCTGCGATTTTGATGGGCATTGCATTGAATCTGTAGATTGCTTTTGGTATGGAAAAATATTTAACAAGTGGTGCTGGCATAACTGGATATCAACATGTAGAAGAATGAAAATAAACCCATATCTCTCACCATGCACAAAACTCAAGTCCAAATGGATCAAAGACCTCAACATAAAGCCAACCATACTATAACTTAAAAAAGAGAAAGTGGAAAGTACACTTGAATGCATTGGCACAGGAGACTACTTCCTAAATATAACCCCAGAAGCACAGACACTGAGAGAAACAATTAATAAATAGGACCTCTTCAAACTGAAAAGCTTCTGTAAAGCAAAAGACACAGTCAACAAGACAAAATGACAGCCTACAGAATGGGAAAAGATCTTCACTAACCCCACATCAGACAGAGGTCTGATCTCCAAAATATATAAAGAACTCAAAAAATTGGTAGCCAAACGAACAGATAATCCAATAAAAAATGAAGTACAGACCTAAACAGAAAACTCTCAACAGAGGAATCTAAAATGGCTGAAAGACACTTAAGGAAATGTTCAACACCCTTAGTCATCAGAGGAATGCAAATCAAAACAACTCTGAGATTCCATTTTACACCTATAAGAATGGCCAAGATCAAAAATACTGATGACAATTTATGCTGGAGAGGTTATGAGGTAAAAGGAACACTCCTGCATTGCTGGTGGGAATGCAAGCTGGTACAGCCCCTTTGGATGTCAGTGTGGCGATTTCTCAGAAAAAAGGAAACAACCTTCCTCAAGACCCAGTAATACCACTTTTGGGTATATATCCAAAGGATTCTCAATTGTGCCACAAAGACATGTGCTCAACTACGTTCATAGCAGCATTGTTTGTCATAGCCAGAAACTGGAAACAACCTAAATGCCCTTCAACCAAAGAATGGATAAGGAAAATGTGGTACATTCACACAATGGAGAATGTACACAGCAGAAAAAAATAACAACATTTTGAATTTTGCAGCCAAATGGATGGAGCTAGAAAACATCATTTTGAATGAGGTAGCCCAGATACAAAAAGACAATTTTCACATTTACTCACCCATAAGTGTTTTTTATACATAAAGCAAAGAAAACCAGCCCACAAATCACAATCCCAGACAACCTAGACAACAATGAGGACCCTAAGAGAGACATACATAGATCTAATCTATATGGTAAGTAGAAAAAGACAAGATCTTCTGAGTAAACTGGGAGCATGGGGACATTGGGAGAGGGTTGAAGGGGAGGGGTGTGGTAGGGATGGGAGGAGAAAAAAATGTAGAGCTCAATAAAAATAAAAATAATAAAACCAAGCATGATTGGAGTTAGAGGAGAGAGCCATGCTCCAGCTGCCAAGACTCATTAATTTTTAATTGAATTGGAACTACAAAAAGATAATTTTCTTTATATATGTGTAGAGAACAGTAAAAACAAACATTTGGAGGAGATTCATGAAATTTTATCTTGTTGGAAGTGTGTCATGCTATTAGGCCAATTTACTCTTTTTTTGAACATTTCCTTTTTTTCTCAGCTGTCTCATTTGCCAGTGGTCTTTAGTTTCCTGGAAAAAAACAAAAACAAAATCCTACTCCTATTTTTACTTTGGGGAGCTTTTATTTTTGACAGATTATAATCAAATGAAAGGCAGTTTAAATTGAATAGTAACACTTATGAAATACAGCCTCTTCTAAACAAGAGGTTTTGTCTGTTTGAATCTTATCTTTATTAATTTTGATGATATCCATAGATTTTCTTTTCCTATTGAAACAAAAGCAAAACCTCTTCCGAAACATAACACATATTCTGGTTTGCATTCTGAGGTCAAAATATCCCTAAAATATACAGGATGACTTAATTTAGCATTTTTCTACTATCCAATGTCTCTCCACAGCTGTCAATCCTTTCTCATTATTATTTAAACATTAAAGTTAATAAAGCATTGTGTATTTTATCTCCGGGAGTCTTTATTACACCTTTCTGTTTATTAAGCATATCTTTTAAAGAGTGATAAGATCTTTCTATCACTGCTTGCCCTGTAGGGTTTTGTAGTATACCTATGTTTTAGGTTGTAACATGCAAAGAAAAAACTGTTTCATTTTACTATAGACATATGCTGAAGCATCATCAGTTTTAATTTGGGCAGGTATCTCCATAATGGACATGACTTCTAGTAAATGTATAATTACAGAATCAGCCTTTTCAGAAGTCTAAGCAGTTATCCATTGAAATCCTGAATGTATTTATAGGATGATCTACATACTTTAATTTTCTAAATTCCACAAAATGAAACACACCCATTTGTCAAATTGCTTTTCTTTAGTACCTTTTGGGTTATGTCCTGCAGGTAATGGAGTTTGGTTATAGAAAGAAAAAGTAGAACATTTTTTTTAAAAAAATTTGGCTTGTTGCTAAGTGATAGAAAAATCTTTTCTCAAACCTATGCTATTAACGTGATGTTTCCTATGAAAATTTGAGACTTCTATTACATTTTTTATCATTAGCTGATCAATTTAATCAGTACCTTATGTTAGATGGCCTGGTAGACTAGTATGGAATCTGATATGTGTTATATACAAGGGGTTATTCCTATTTCTGCTTATTTCTTGCAATTAAATAAATAAGAAAATTAACTGTGAATCATCTGGAATAATTTTAGTGATTTTAATATGTAAAACAATTCTTTCTACATTTTGAGAGTCAGTATCTATATTAAGAGTTTCTGGAAAATTTAATAATACCATGAGAATACCATATAATTCTGGCTTTTGAACAAATCTATAAGAGCTTTGAGCCACTTTGCTTATGTTACATGATAAATTTCCATCAGTATAGAATCTATGGATTCCAAAAGCAGTGGTCTTCATGCAATATGAAGAAAAATCTTTTTATAAGTTGATCCAGTATCAATTGTATTTTGAATCCATTCCTCTAATAGTACTGATCTTGTCCTTAAAGGTCAAATCCTTCTTTTATATTCTGAATTAGTATTTTCAAAAGTCAAAGGTTCAAGTTTTGTCTAGTTACTGGTTCTGTTATCATTCTATCTATAGCTGAAGTCCATCTCGACAAAAAAAATCTGTGAAGTTTCTTTTTGGCCTTTTATAATTTTAGTAAATGATTCAATCCTCTTTCCTAATTCCTCAACCCATTTTCCTGAGCATTCAAAGGATCACGGTCATAAAATCTAAACTGTTCTTGTAATTCATCATAGTGGTCTACAGAGAGAAGCTGATCTTGGGAAATTCCCATACTTTTAGCTCTACTTCATTGTTCTATGACCATAGCTTCCTTTTTTCCATCATGTTACCCATTATAATTGTGGACCAGTTTCCAATATTTATGTAGCTAATTTTTTTCATTCTTGTGGGATATTTTTGTTCTGATTTGTGATGTGTTTAACATCTGCTTCACAAAAGGTTTGCTCATACAATGTGACACAGCTGCTTCCTTAAATCTATTCAAATTTAACATTTATACAGGATCCCACTTAACTTCTTGGTGGTTTTTGTCATTTGGTCATCATTCTTGTATGGCAGCTGGATTCATTAAAGCTGCTTTTCTAAGGGAGGCTCCTCTGCAGTTTCACAATGCAATATTTTTCTGTTTCATTAGTAAGTCTTTCTATTGATTGCATCTTATTAGTTTTTCAAACCAAACCGCTTTTTAAGGACAAAACATGAATTACCGCACTAATAATAATCAATGTTATACCAATCCCAACTAAGTTGATTAACACTTCATTTAATTTTTCCATTTTGAAACTATCTATGTGGAACCACACAGACACATAACTCCCTGCATCTCTTTTGCTCAAGTTTCCCTCTATGTGAGAGACAGTTTGACTTCCCATTGCCTGCAAGATTCTCAGTTCCAGCACCACATCTGCCTGTACACAGCAATGCTCCCCTTCATGTTCATAATGGACAGAACCTCTGAAACTGTAAGACAACGTCAACTAAATGTTTTCTTTATAAACATTTCATGGTGTCTCTTCACAGCAATAGTAAACCCTAAGTCATCAGCAACAGAAACTCTGTGACATGAATCACCTGTTCATGAATTCCATGATTAGAAATGGTGTGTTGTGGATAAATACATTCAGATACAATGAATTTTATGTAGTCCAAAAGACACCTGCTCTTTCCTTTCCAACCTGTTTATCCAGTAGTAGAGATGTTGTACAACATCAAATATGTATGTAGGAAAAGGCCATAGATGGTAAGGTATTGTGGCAGAGAAATTATAGGTAGCAATAATTTTCTGTACACATTTAGAAGCTACAAGAAGATTTCTGACAGTTTTTGGCCATGAAGAATTGCCAAGCATTTAGGAGAAATATATGTTTAATATTGTGTAACATTAATGCACATAAAACACTGTAAGCATACTATCAACATGTAAATTTCATGTTTATTGAAAAGTTCAAATAAGTTTAACTAAACATGGGAGTAGAGCATGTCTACATTTGTATCTATTTACAAATCCTCAGTCCAAATATTAATCCTGTCCCAAAGGAGGACAATTTTAAATTTGAGATTCTGAGGGATAGAAGAGTGAAAAATTAGTGAATTTTAACAGCAGTCTACAACCAACAGATTATAATTTACCCAGAGTGCTGTTGAATGATAGAAAACATGATTTAATGCAACACAGTTGTAAACAAGTTTTTGGAGGAAAGTTTATTATATAATCCAGGTTGAGAAGACTCCTCTTAAAACCTGTTTTATTAACATAAATAAAATGATGAATACTAGGTGATGATTGGCTTATTATTTTTTAATGGAAAAAACAACAAAGGGTAGAATGAAATGTTCATAAGAACATCAAAATGTTTTAGTTGTCAAATAGTACTCAGAAGTGTTTGTGGGAAAATAATAAAAGCATGGAAAATGTTCAACATCACAGATCAATCAAGTAAATGGAAATCAAAACTAAAATAAAACATCATATTATTTCTGTTATAATGACTATTATCATAAGGAAAAAGTGGATAGTACTGGCAAAGATGTGGAGCTACAAGGCATTTTTGAGACTTTCGTTTTCATTGGTTTATGGGCAGAGGTCCTCTGTGAAGAGTCAACAACCTGACAAGTGCACTTCTCAAGGATCAAAAAGATCTTCATGATGAAAGGCATCTTCAGTACCAAATCCAACCCTGGTGAGTGACGTAGGAGATGAAAGAAATGTTTGTCTCAAGATGAAACCAATCTTAGCCCTTTTAGAGCACAGCCTGAAAAAGTGACAAAAGGTCAATACATTGCTTTGACTTTTTAGAAAAGATCACAGGAAATTGTGGGATTTCTTAGTTCCTTTTCTTTTTATTGAACCTCAATCACTTCACTCATGGATTTTAAACAATAAGGGCCATCCTTTCAGTGTGTGTGTGTGTGTGTGTGCGCGCGCGCACGTGCCTATGTGTGTATGTGTATTATGAAATGAAATGTTTTGGTATCTCATATTCTAACATTTTCATTTACTTTTTATTTAATGATAACATTTGCCCCAATCATTTTTAATACTAACTTTGGGGGAATTCTGAATACATTTGAATATGTTTATATCCCTAAGATAAGCCTTTTCTATTTCTTTTAGTGTGAGTTTGGTATATGTGAATATTCGTGTGCATGTTCTTGTGTGAGTGGGTGTGGAATGTATGGGGCTGCACATGTGCATGTGGGGCCAAGCAAAACTGAACCTCTGAGTGACACTGGTAATCTTCCAGAAGCTGGTTTCAAATCTGCTTCCATGACTCTCTGCCTTGTTCTTTTGAGGCAGGCTTATTACCCACATCTAGCACACAGATATACTGCTGGTCTCATTGGCCAGATTGCTATTGGGAAACCCTGTTCCTGAGGCCAAAGTAAGAGAATGGCCATCGAGCATACTTGGCATTTTACATGGGTTCTCAGAAGGCCTAGCCTCTCATTGGTTTATTAGCGCAGAAAAGTCTTCTCAGGCCCCAAATCAAGATTGTATTATGCTAAAATGATTTTAAGTGTCTTATAATATTTTCTTGAAAACAGGGTCCTCCTAATATGGTATACAATAATAATTCATGAAATCATGTTTTGCAGCTTCCTGTAACTTGGTTTAACACAGACCCACTATGATGGCTGTCTGGGATTCTGTCCATGGTGGTGTCTCCAACAGTTTACTCTCCTCATCGCAGTAACTTAGTGCATTTTGGAAACCCCCTCTTTCAAATGATGTTTCAATAATATAATTTTATACTACAAAATGTATAGAATGTCTTTCTTCTCCCTCTTATCTCATGAATTGCATGTTTCTCCCAAATGCAAAATTGTTATTTGTTTACCTTGTCCCCTCGAAACAAGAAAAACTGTCACCTACATTGATTATAATTCTATTTTCCATTCAGTAAATCACTGAAATTTCAGCCCAAATTTATGCTCATTGAGTTGTATAGGTATATTTATTCATCTTCAAATCAATTCGGGAAAGGTATATGAGCTGGGGAAATAAATACCGCCAGAGATTTGCTCTTTAATCAGACTTACTTTAATTTGAATCTAGTGTTCAGGAACATACATTTTTACTCTGCTTTCATAGCTCTCAGTGGTCTGAGTCTAGTAGTCACTGACTTTATTTTATCACAATTCTAAATAATGTTTTAAGATTTAAATAATGAAGATACATGTAACTTATAGAATTTGTCTATCTGGGGATTGAAGAAATCTAGCAGCATTCAAAATATCCTTTTATTTGATAAATTGTGTTGGTTTTTTATAATTTAGTATGCTTTATTCCATTGTAGGTATCTTAAATAACATGTCAAATGTCAGTGAACATATTTCAGGGATTTGAAGGACTTGAAGGATTTTCCTAGAAGGATGAATTTTTAATCTTTAAAAAATAAGCATATGTATTTGCAACAATATACTGAGTTATAAGGCATAACTATTCCTTTTAATTTATTTATTCAGTCATCAATAAAAATAAACAATTTCATATGCTAAGAGATGTTTAGAATGCTTAAACCAGAGATTATGTTTAGAGAGAGTGTAAATTGGAGATCACCATTGGGTCCCTCCCCTAAGAGCTTGAGGAACCCCATAGAAGAGGGGAAGAAAAGATTGTCAGAGGGGAGGACACCAGGAGAACAAGGTTTGCTAAATCAACTAAGCAGGGCTCATGTGGGTTCACAGAGACATACCGTGCATGGGTCTGTGTCAGATCCTCTACATAAATGTTGTGGCTGTAAGCCTGTTTGTTTGTTTCTATTATTTTTTTGTGGGACTCCTAAAATTGAAAGTAGTTCTGGGTCTGTCTCTTTTGCCTGCCCCTGGAACTCTTTTCTTCCTATTGGGTTGCCTTCTCCATACTCTTATATTTTGTTCAATTGTGTCCTGGGTGCCTGCTCTTTTCTGAAGGAAAACAGAGAGACAGAGAGAGCAGATCTTGGGGAGAGGGGAGGTTGAGAGGGGCTGGGAGAGTGGAGAAAGGGAAAACTGTGGTCTGAATATATTATATGAGAGAAGAATCTATTTTCAATAAACAATAAAAACAAACAAACAAATAAGAATACCTGTGTGTATCTAAATAAATTTTAAGAAGGAATGTGGTCTGCTTTTGATTTATCTTTCTATTTTCTAATAACTGTGATAACAATCTTTCTTTAATCATCCTGTGTTAAATATATTACTTCATTCAAGGACCTAGATTGCTCTACAAGAACATCTTGTACAGTCATCACTCTTGAGTGGAAGATTGTACTAAGAACTGTAATTTACAGAAGATTTAATTTTAAAAAGTAAACCCAACGTTGAAAGTTCACTTTTTTCATA
Organism: Ondatra zibethicus; assembly: GCA_004026605.1. Lineage (NCBI taxonomy): Eukaryota > Metazoa > Chordata > Mammalia > Rodentia > Cricetidae > Ondatra > Ondatra zibethicus. The sequence goes on from PVIU01008468.1 coordinate 8,384, forward strand.
AAATCCCTTTAAGTATTTAAAACCTTTCTGTTATAAGTCATTGAAAGGGCATTTCCTATTAATACAGACGTGAACATATACACATATATATCAATATACATTCATCTGTGAATAGATGGAACATACCTCAACATAGGCTATATTCAACAAAACTATAGCCAACATTATATTAAATGAAGAAAGCTCAGAGCTTTTCCTCTAAAAGTGGGTGTGATGGCTTTTCTTGGTTGTCTATTTGACTACATCTGGAATTAAATAAAACCTAAAAATGGAGAGACACACCTGTAAAGTATTTTTGCATAATATGAAGTGGGAAAATCCACTTCTAATCTGGATCTGGTGGTAGGAAGACACACCTTTAATTCAGATCTTGTGATCTTGAAAAGCTTGCCTCTAATCTGGGCCACATTGTCTGCTGAAAGCCTTTATAAGGAGATGGAAGAAGGCAGCTTTTACTCTAGGCCTATTTGCTTTTACCTTGCTAACAAGTCAATTTCTTCACTGGAATTACAGCTTACTTCTTCAGGATTTGAGCATATGCTGAAGACTAGCTGAGACATCCAGCTTCAAGGCCTGAACAATTATTGGATTCTTGGACTTTAAGTACATAGGCATCCATTATTGGACAAGCTGGACCAAAACCTGAAAGTATTTCTAATAAAATGACTTACTCTCTGTCTTTCTCTGTATATCTCTGAAGTGGGGGGTGGAAACAGAGACAGAAAAATTTATTCTATACATTCTGTTACTCTACAAAATCCTGACAAGTACAGCAGAAATGAAATTATTATATCTATTCTTCCCTCTTTTATTCAAAATAATCTTCAATGCTGCTTATAATAATTAGAAAAGAGAATACATGAAAGGGATAGCAATAAGAAAGAAATAGATAAAAATAATTACCATTTGTAGCTGACATGATTCTTTACTGAAAAACTATGTGTCCACAAGAAAATCCTCATACCTAATCAACACAGAAAACACACACACACACACACACACACACACACACACACACACACACATATATATATATATATATATATATATATGCCAGTACTCTTCATTTATACCAATTATCTACACTCTAAAAAAGAAATTAGAAAAACATGTTACATTAAAACTAACCTTCCTAAATTAATTATTTAGGAATGTATTTAACCAAAGACATGAAAGGTCTCTATGATGAAGATTTGAATATATTGATAAAGGAAAACACAGATTATAAGGGATGGAATTATGTTTCATGTTCATGAGAAGGCAGAATTAATGTTGAGAAAATATATATTACCAAAATAAATTAACAAACAAAATTATTGTAATATTTATCAATATTTCAAAGTTTTATTCCCAAGGTTTAGACAAAACATCAGGAATTTACATGGAACCAGAAGGGATCATGAATAAGCCAAGCAATCCTGAAAAATAAGAAGACTGCTAAAGGATAGGATATTTGCGGTTGAATATTGAAATACACAAATTATCCTTTAGAGTTACAGTGATAAAAAGGAAAAAAAGTCCAGTATTGGCACAAAACTAGACATGTAGACCAATGAAATAACATAGAGGGCTAGGAAATGAAACATCAAAGCTATGTCTGTAGTAGGAAGAGAGGGCCTGCTTTCCGTGCCAGCCACCTGGCTAGCTGAACCCCTGAAATAATCACACAGAAACTGTATTCATTTAAACACTGCCTGGCCAATTATCTCTTTATTGGCTAACTCTCACATCTTGCTTTAACCCATTTCTAGTAATTTGTGTATTACCACGAGGTCATGGCTTACCAGGAAAGATTCTAACCAACATCAGTCTCAGGCAGGAGAGCCATGGTGTCTGCCACTCTGCCCTTCTTCCCAGCATTCTGTTCTATCTTCCTCGCCTGTGTAAGTTCTGCCCAGTCAAAAGGCCAAGGCAGTTTCTTTATTCAACCAATGAAGCAACACATAGTCAGAAGGACCTCCTGCACCATATATCCGTGTAATTTTGACAAATAAGACAAAAAATGTACTTCGGAATTAAGATGAGCATCCTTAACAAACAGGGCTGGCAAAACTAGATTTTCATTTTAAAGAAATAAAGTTAGAATTATATCTTTTACCTTCTACAAAATCAAATCAAGATGCATCAAAAACTTTACTTCAAACCTGAAACACTGACTTTTTTAAAAAGGAAAACACAAAGGATATTTTTAAGACATATGGGTCAGGCAAGAGATTTTAAATGGAACATCAAAAGCACAAAATCTAACTTCAAGTGTTAACAGATGTGACTATTTGAAAAAAGTTTATGTATAGTAAAGGAAACAATCAAAAATGTTAACAGACAGCATACAAAGTGGGAGAAAATCTTGACCAGCTACACAAGATGCTAATATGTAGAAATTACAAAGCATTGCGAAAATTAAATAGCAAGGAAATGCAAGTACCAATCAACAAATTGAATTGAATAAACAGCTTTCAAAAGAAATATAAGTAACTAACAAATATTTTAAAAATATGTTAATATCTCTTGCGTTCAGGGAAATATATTTTAAAACTACTTTGATAAAAACCTAGTAAGAATGACTATCAACAATAGATTTGAAAGCAAATTTGGAAGAAGATGCAGCAAAATAAGAACTCTTTCTGTGTTGGTGGGATGCAACTTAATATGACCTTTGTGGATAAAGTTAAGCTATCTCTCAAAAAATTAAAAATAGTTTTTCCATTAATACTCCACTATTTCATTCCTGGACCCAACTGTTATACTAGTTCAAATTCTTTCATGGATCTTTTTATTGATAGATATGTACATAAAATATCTTCAAAACCAAAAGAGTAAAATTCAATGTGAGGCTCTTCAGCCTCTGTTCTGAATGTCAATTCTGATTTTATTGCAGTTGATTGAATTGCATGGACTTTTAGTGTTGTTAATTTTGATGTTATGTTTTTTTAATTACTTACTATTGAATTTTTATATAGTAAAGTTTATTGTAATAAAAATACCTGTAAGATAATAATTATAAAATATGTCTATTATAGTAACTCTGAACTTTATGCATATTTACGTATAACCACATATGAATGAATATATAACATTATTATATTTAAGGAAATAATTGTTATTTTTCTCTCAATGTTTATATTGTTTTCAATCAAAACATTCTTTTAATTAAATTTTCAAGATTCTTCATATCTATTTTAAAGATGTCACATTTATTTTGTTGTTTCATCTTGAATAAATGTGACATCCTTAAAATAGATAATGCCCTACCCCTAGCCATCTGTTGAACTATTGGCAGTCATTACCTATTGAGAAAGGGAGGTGTCAAAGACTGCTTTAGTCAAAGAATATATTATCTCACAGCAAATTAAATCTTGAAATATAATAGATAATTTGCCAACATCCTGTCACCATCCTGAAATTTGGTCTGACTGGAGCTTTCTCAGGCTTTAGGTGAGTTATCACAGTTATTGTGACTTCATATATGCAGCTGCTACATTGTATCCAGAGGAAACAGGAAGCACCTGTATGCATCCAGTGCTTCTGGGCCTTCTAGTTTTTCTACCTCTCTGTTCCCTAACGATTTCTGAGCTTTGGGAAGAGAGAATATGACACAGGTGTTCCAGTTAGGATTGCAATCCTGCTGTCTCTTATTTGCCGTACCTTAATCAGTTGTGGTAGAAGCTTCTCTGATGATAATTTAGATGGCTTAATCTATAGCTATAATGATAAGGCTTCTGGAGTTATTTTAGCACTTTTCTATATTGAAGAATGATCTACATAGAGATATAGGGGATTCATTTCAATACAATGAAAGCAATATAGAGAAGGTCACAGGCAATGATTTGCTAAATGAAAATAGAGAAGAACTTAAAGTATTTCCACTAAAGTCAGAAATAGGACAGGTGTGTTCACTATCCAACAACCTGACATTTTAGAGCAAAAAGAGGAGGATTTTGTTGCCCCTTTTCTCTGAGGCCCACAGTCCAATGTCACCTTGCACATTCCAGTTCTTATTTCCCTTCTCTCAGAACTCTCAATCCTACTAAGGATCATTACAAAGACTTGCCTCATAGAAATTAATAATATTCTAGGTAACTGATACTATAGGGTTTTACAAAATTGGGGAAAATTTTGAGAAATTTGTTGTGAGCACAGGTTCTCAAAGGGAACAACTATCACAAGAAATGGGCTTCAGAGACAATATATTTAGTTCTTGAAAATATAGAAAAGCAAATAGATATACAAAATAGCAAGGAACGAAACAGAAAATTAACTATAATAAAAAAACTGATACTAGAGGCATGGTTCTAGTTCAAGTACAAACACTCAGAGAGAAAGACAGACACATACAGAGAGACAGAGATCACAGAGACAAACACAGAGACAGGCAGAAAGAGACAGAGAACTTCTCCTTGTCTTGGGATTTAGACATCAGTGAACTAAGAGCAACAAAGAATTCTTGAACTCTGAATATAGCTTTGAAACATATATAAGTTTCAAAGCTCTTATATAGCTTTGAAGCCTATATAAGAAAATAAAGGGAAAAAATGGGTAACACCTATCAAGTTACCTTCAGGTGAAGCAGGATGGTTGATTTGGTACTTTGTTAGCATCACAAAATCTTATTAACACTGAAAGCTGTGTTTTAAATTTATCCGTGATGTTATTAATATTTATATGCCATGAATGGATTTGGGGGCTAGATATGGGAGTTTTCTTTATCATAGTTAAATCTGAGAGTTGACAGGATGGTTGCTCAAAGATGAACAACTCTGTGTTCTAAGAAGCAGCAATCTAGCCTCCGCTGCATTACTGATCAGGGTGGTATATATCTTTCTGTGTGCATTTAACATGACTCTGTTGTATGAAGAGGGCCTGCTTGTTTGTCCTGGTCACTGGGTTTGCTTAGCCATGAAAGAAATTATATTAATTAAAACACTGCTTGACCCATTTGCTCTAGCCTTTTATTGGCTAACTCTCACATCTTGATTTAGCCCATTTCTATTGATCTGCATATCGTCACGTGGCAGTGGCTTACTGGAAAAGATTCTATCCAGCGTCCGTCTCAGGTGGAGGATCCATGGCATCTCTCACTCTGCTTTCTTCCTCCCAGCATTCAGTTCTGTTTTCCCCACCTACCTAAGTTCTGCCCTATCAAAAGGCCAAGGCAATTTCTTTATTCATTAACCAATACAAGCAACACATAGAAAGAAGGACATCCTACCCATCACTCCTGCCTGTATGCTTCTGCTTCCAATGCCTAGCATTGGAAACGTTGAAAACTGTATTTTTTACATGCAGTTTAGGTTTTTATCTCTACTAGGAATGCACAAGAGGGAAAGTGGAAATGGTAACTTCTCTGCAACCAGTAGGCAGCTTACAGCAAAAGCGCATATTACCCAAGAAATCAAACTACTGGGAGCTCCAGGCAGAGGAGGCAAGAGTGCAACATTCCCATAACTCATAGTTGCTTACGTTTTGAGCAACCTTTTTCCAAACTAGGTATGGTCGTGGAGGATTTAATCCAAGTACTCTGCAGCAGTGGCAAGCAGGTCTCAGTGAGTTAGAGACTAGAGTCAGTCTATAAAGAAGACCCAGGCTACCTAGGGTTAAATGACAACAAACTGTCTTTAAAAAGTCAACAAAACAAAAGACCTCCAATATACTTCTAGCATGCTTTCCTTTCTTAAAAATACTGCAGAAAGAGGTATTGTAGGAGGCAGTAATGAGGAACTTAACAGCACTGAACAGCCTTTATACTTTTAAAGTTTTTTTTAAATTACAGTTGTTTTTATTGCTCTTTTTGTGGTTTTTTCCATATCGGAGACATTTAAAATATCTATAAGCTTATCTCTAACTTTTAAAAATATCTGGGTATTTTCTATTATCTCTTAATACATAACTTCCAAAGTTAATTTAGATCCTACTAGGAAAGAGAAAAGAAAGAAGAAAGGAAGGAAGGAAGGAAGGAAGGAAGGAAGGAAGGAAGGAAGGAAGGAAGGAAGGACAGCAGATTTCATTGGTTTGGTGGTTTGAAAGAAAATAGCCTCTACAGGAAGTGGCACTATCAGGAGACAATGCCCTTTTTGCAATAGATGTGGGTGATCTTATTTGAGGAAGTGTGTCACTGTGGAGGTAGGTTTGAGATTTCTTTTTTTAAGCTTTCCTGGGTGTTTTTAAGTCAACATTCTACTGCCTTCTGGTCAAGATATAGGCAGCACCAGGTCTTCCTGTCCAACACCATGTGTCCCATCATGATGGTAATGGACTGAACCTCTGAAACTGTACTCAATTAAATGTTTTCTTGGTAAAAGTTGCCATGATTATGGTGTAACTTTACAGCAACAGTAAACTCTAAACACCCAACTTCAGCCATGTGAATACAGTGAGTTTGGGATCTGCTTTGTATAATTTCTTTTTACATGTACATTGACTTCCCAATATTTTTATGTTCTGATTTTAGCTATTAACCGTAACATTTAATCATGACAACTCCCACAAACTTGCAAATTAGTAGTTTTAGGATTGATAATAATTTTATTAAAATAGTATATTACTGACTTTTTCTCACTAGATTTTTGATGCCAGGTACATGTCTTTCGTAGATAAGTGACTTATGTCAGGAACAGGTATGGCTATGGTTGTCTTTTTACAATGCCAGTATTTATTGAATAATAATGAACTCACAAACTATATTTAGTTTTCTGGCCTAATTTTTCTAATACTGCTGATTACACTAAGTAGACTTGAACTTTGGCATCTCAGATTTTTTTATTCCAAATTTTATTACTATTAGTTCTTAGATTCAGTGCTGACCAAGTGATCTGTTTAAAATTTAACAGAAATTAAGGATATCAGAGTTGAATAAGCTCAGTTGAGAGAATGCGTCCATAGACTACTGCGTAAACAAGCCTGTGGGGCATTTTGTTGATTCAGTTATTATTATTTTTTGGATTGACAACTGATGTAGGAGGTTCCAGTTCATTTTGAGTGGGAAAGTAGCAGGTGGTCCCGGGTGTGCATAAGAAAATGAACAGTACAAGGTAGGCATGTTGAAGGCAGTTAGCAGCATTCTTCTGCCTCTGACTCAATTTCTACCTCCAGGCTTCTGGCTTGAGCTCCTCATCTGATTCCTTCCACTGATGAAATGATGATTGATTACTATCTTATATCATAGATTTGAGGGATACCTTTAATAAGAACTACACATTATTTCATTTTCAAATCTTTCATTGTGACAATACTGCAAATAGGCAACAATCAGACTACATTTAACTTTACTTTTCCTAAAGAGGTTAATTAATTTCAATAACCACATTTTACCAAAATATTGTCTTTTATTAAGACATTGCCTTATGTAGAAAGAAATAAAAGTAGGCTTAAATATCCAGCACTATTTTCCAAACTGGAAACTCTTTAGGTTACTGTTAAAATATACAGGTTAAAATAAACCCACATACACAAGTATCTCAAACATTCCATATGTTTGACTAGATGGGAAAAGCTTTCTCTCCTTTGAATAATTTTTCATGTCCTGTCATTCATTTCTTCCTCCAAAGTTCATATCAACGACCAGAAAAAGAAATCCCAGAAACCAGTACCTTATTCTTCTCTAAATGGATATTTGACTTTCAACAAGTAATTCAACTAACAGTTTTACCATTCTGATTCTTTGTGGCTTTCCAGGTATTTGAGAAGTTTTCAATATAGGCTTGCCACTTAAATTAAATATTTTAAAGATTTTGAAAATGATCCGAACATTTCATTCAAATTTCATATCTCTTATAACTGACCATATGTATATGTACATATAATATACATATGACTAGATGTATACGTTACCTCATAAAAGACATCAAATGAAAAGCTGGTGTAGCAGTGGGGTCATTTAGCCAAGTGTTAAGTCCCAAGTGTTAACACATCAAACACAGAATTCTTTTATTTTTTTTACGTTTCTGCGTTTTATTATTTTCTTTTTTTTTCTCCCATGATATTTATTGAGCTCTACATTTTTCTCTGCTCCCCTCTCTGCTACTCCCCTCCCTCCTTCAACCCTCCCCCAAGGTCCCCATGCTCCCAATTTATTCAGGAGATCTTGTCTTTTTATACATTCTACTTACCACCTAGATTAGATCTATGTAAGTCTCTCTTAGTGTCCGTATTGTTGTCTAAATTCTCTGGGATTGTGTTATGTAAGCTGGTTTTCTTTGCCTTATGTTTAAAAACCACCTATGAGTGAGTACATGTGATAATTGTCTTTCTGTGTCTGGGTTACCTCACTCAAAATAATGTTTTCTAGTTCCATCCATTTTCCTGCAAAATTCAGGCTGCGTTATTTTTTTCTGCTGTGTAGTACTCCATTGTGTAAATGTACAACATTTTTTTTTTATCCATTCTTTGATCGAGGGGCATTTAGGTTGTTTCCAGTTTCTGGCTATGACAAATAAAGCTGCTATGAACATAGTTGAGCACATGCTCTTGTGGCACAGAGCTACAGTACTGAAAATAGCCTGGTACTGGCATAAGAACAGACAGGAGGACCAGTGGAACCGAATAGAAGACCCGAGTATCAATCCACACATCTTTGAACACCTGGTATTTGATAAAGAAGCAAAAAATATCAAATGGAAATAAGAAAGCATATTCAACAAGTGGTGCTGGCATAACTGGATATCAACATGTAGAAAAATGAAAGTAGACCCATATCTATCACCATGTACAAAACTCAAGTCCAAATGGATCAAAGACCTCAACATAAAGCCAGCCACACTGAACCTTATAGAAGAAAAAGTGGAAAGTACACTTGAACGCATTGGCACAGGGAACCACTTCCCAAATAGAACCCCAGCAGCACAGACACTGAGAGAAACAATTAATAAATGGGACCTCCTGAAACTGAAAAGCTTCTGTAAAGCAAAGGACATGGTCAACAAGATAAAACGACAGCTTACATAATGGGAAAAGATCTTCACTAACCCCACATCAGACAAAGGTCTGATCTCCAAAATATACAAGGAACTCAAGAAATTGGACACCAAAAGAACACATAATCCAATAAAGAAATGGAGCACAGACCTAAACAGAGAACTCTCGACAGAGGAACCTAAAATGGCTGAAAGACACTTAAGGAAATATTCAGCATCCTTAGACACAGAATTCTGTATGCTGAGTTTGCTGCTTTCTAAGTCTTGATTGTGTGATCATTATAAATTCAGTGGTACCATCAAGCTATTTTAATCCAAGATTGCTAAATTTATATTTTCATTGTGTCATACTGATAATATCACAAGTAGTGATATTTTCAAACTCCTCTAGTATTCTGTGTTTTATCATTTTAAATAGCATCCATCATAGCTATTGGAATTCATTCTGTGCTGAAAAGCTGTGGAAAATCAATGGCTGTTGAGAAAGGGAAAATTAGACTTCTCCAAGGATGAGCCTTTGGATAGGTTATCTAACCCCAGCAATCATACACACACACGCGTGCTGCCAGAGTGGAAAGACGCGAGCTGCCAGCTGGAATCTTGCAGGTAAGCCACGAGGCCTATGGTAAAATGGGTTAATTCTGTATGTAAGAGCTAGGCAGCAATATGCTTAAGCTATTGGCCAAACAGTATTGCAAATAATATGGTTTTTGTGTGGTATTTTGGGCCTGAGTAGGAAGCGGCCTCCTACAACACATATGTATGTATATATAAATATGTATATATGTCTTATATACACATGTACACATACACACAAACATAAATACTTATATATCAGCAATAATTAAAGAAGAACTTATTTCGAATCTGAAATCTAGTCAAGGAGCATAGGAGAAGTTTGAGGTGGTAGTGGGAGAAAAATGATTTTAATGTAGTATTTGTATATGAAATTCTCCAAAAATAAATTAAAAAGATAATTGCTTAAATACAATAGGCATGAATTGCTTCAACAAACTTCACTCCTTGATACCGACTTTGAAGATACAATGCAAGATATTCTCAGAAGTTCAGGATGTTGAGGGCTTTCAATTTTTATAGTGCGTTTTCAATTTGAGGCTTATATTATCATAGTGTACACTCTCATTTGTCTCTTTTGCTTAATTTAATATTTTTGCTACTGACATTCTACTGATTTTCAACATATTTTTCTGATTTGTTTATTTTGTTATCACCTACACATCACTCTGTCTTATACCTACAGAGAGGGAAAGAGAGAGGGAAGGAAGGGAGGGAGCAAGGGAAGGAGGGGGCATGTAAGTATAAGCATATAGCAACAGTTTTGTTTAAAAAATAATACAATTTCATTTATAGCAAATTAAATTTATTGTTTTATTACTAGTCAAACTGATAACTCATGGTAGAGACTGTAGTTTTGATGTGACTTAAAACCAGTTTTCTCACAACCTTGATAACTTCTTGAGCCTAACAATTATTTTCATTTATTCTTTGTAGTTTTAATTTTTACCTTAATCATTTAGATGAATAACAAATCTCAATTACTGCTGCCATGCTGGTAGTTGCAAAGCTCTTCTCCTGCTGCTGTGGTACAAGGAGAGTTCCAGGCGAAGCCTGCCCTGGCACCCCATCTCTTGCCTGTGTAGGTATCTTCAGTATCTCACCTTTCATGCCATTATTCTCCCTAAATCTCTTCAATTTCATCTTTAGTTTTATGGCTGGAGGCTATATAACAATTTTACAGAATGCGGTTCACATGACTTCTTCATATTATGTGCTTTTGACCTTTCCCATCCCATTAAATTGTATTGTCATCTCCCCAGTGAGTCACTATTTGTCTACATGTTTCTGTGATATATTATATAGGCTATTTTGTCTCATTCACAGCCTGATGACATACAGCTGTGCCCTTTTTATTTTATTTTTGGTTCATTTCATTTATTGTGTTTGTGGGTGTTTACCTGTCTGCATGTCTCTGCATCAATTAAAGCCAGAAGAGGCTTTAGATCCATGAGAACTAGCAGTACAGTTGGTTGTGAGTTACCAGGTAGGTGCTCAGAATTGACTCAAGCACTCTGGAAGAGCAGCCAATGCTCTTCAACACTGAGCTGTTTCACTAGCCCCGTGTTTTAATTTTCAATATTGAGTTAAAAAAACAAAAACCTACGAAGTAAGCATTCATAAACAAACCAAAGACTTAGATTGTTATTGCAACCTTTATCATAGAATAACTGACACAACACAAGTATGGACAGCAGAGGTTTGTTTCTCAGAGCAATGGAAGATGGGAGATCCAAGACCAAGGGCATGGAAGGCAAGTGTTTATTAAGGATTCACTCTCACCAGTTAGGCTAGTTAATGAAGTAAAACATTAAATTGATCATTTCAATAAGTCAATACTAGGTAAGGTGTGGAAAACATTAGGTGCCATTTACTGTAAAACTGGATGCAACATTTATTTCTGTTATACATTTACTTATGATGCTAAAAGTAGAAAAACTAAACAAATAAAATGAATCATTAAATTCACCAAGACTGAAGAGATGTGTTGTTCTTTTCCAGCAGATGATCTGAGTTCTCTATCAAAATGTCCCCAGGCTAAACTACAGAGCTTTAGTATAAAACCTTGAATGCTCAAAATGTTATTTATGATATTTTAAAGATTTCTTTTCTGGGATAAATTCATATGCGATTCATCTATCTTGGAAAGTTTCTTAAATTAGCCTTAACAAATGACAAATGATAATTTTAAAATGCTGCAAAGAAGATTGATCTACAAATGCTAATAAATGGATTGGTTTGCATTATTTATGCTCTATGCAAAATGAAATGCAGTCCAAACTTATAGAAGATATGCACAGATGTTTTAGATAGGGTATTCTCTTTCTCTATATGTCTGTATGTGTGTAGTTTGGTCCGTTAGGCTTTTAATTGATATGGGAAGAAGCATGCTGAATGTCGGCAAAGCCATGTCCATGCGTTGGGCTCTGAGCTGTATAAGAGCTAGCTGAGCATAAGCAGGCAACATCTCTCTTGACTCTGGATCTGATATGACTCATTGCATGAAATTCTGTCTTGACTTCTCTGAATTGATGGAACATAACCTTGGGTTTATAACTGAAATAAAACTTTTCTCCTCAAAATTGCTTTATATCATGATATTTTCTCACAGCAAAAAAAAAAGAAAAAGAAAAAAGAAAAACAACACAAAAAACTGAAGCTAGCCTACACATTTAGCATTTTCATTTAAACGTAATTTTCTTTTAAATATGGACTGAATTGTAAGTACAAATAAACATGGAAAAATGGAAAGTAGAACCTTTAAGAGATCTCTAAAATCTGATATTTGACAAGCTTATTTGGTTTTTAAGAAACTGATCTCTTTGATTGAATGCACAAACATAGAAGAACAATCTGATTTTATAGTATGTTAATGTTTCACAACATTGACAAAACTCCTTAACTTTATCTCACAAAAGTTAAATAATTTATAGCAAAATAAATATTATATTTCAAGAAACTAAAAAGTAAAAGCATGATAAATGTCTCTATGGAACTATAACTGTGAAACCCATTAGTATGTGCAATTAGCATGCGATAAAATTATGGGTTTTTAAGGGTTGAGCAACATGAAGATGAAAATCTGCTCTGTGGTAGTTGATGTCATACCTTGATGCTCTAAATCAAGGAACTGATTAACTGTTCACAGCATGTTTACCTCATGAAGAACACTAATGCAGATGCCCTGGTTATTTATATATATATATATATATATATATATATATATATATATTTAAATGCAAAATGAATAGATAGTTGGTAGATAGATGGTAGATGTATGTATTTAGAGATGAATAGATAATAGAATTTGCTTGCAATATTCAACTTTTCTAGGGCAATATGTTTCTATATCTGTTCTCATTTTCTCTATCTTTTCTTTCACCTTTTCTCCTGCCCAAAGTAATACCCTTAACTGGCTCTAAATTAGTTTCCAGGCTGTAATATTGCTACTTGTGGAATTGATAGTAAATGATTTATATGGGAAGTCTGTTGAGGGAAATACACATTCCCATAGAAACATACTTTCCCAGTGATTTTTGTGAGTGTGCTATTTTTTAGCTTTCTATATCTTTATCAAATTTAAAAATTTAGTATTTGTAAAACTATAATGTCTCTTCACAAAGCACTACACAAGTATTTTAATATTTAAAAAATGTTTTTCTGGCTCAAATTTGTGAATATTCATCCTCACTCTTAGGGAGGTGAGATTTATAATCACTTAGGAGACATTCCAATTATTTCTGTAAGGATGTTTCCAAAAACACTTAATGAGGAGGAAAGCCTATCATGAATAGGATTAGGGTAAGTTTTTGGGCAGGGATCCAAGCTGGAATAAAAAGAAAAGAGAAAGACAGCAAATATATCTCACTCTACTTTGTGATTATAGACGCAGTTGCCAGCTGTTTCATTTTCCCTTATCCATGCCTTCCTACAGTGATGATCTCTGTACCTCCTTCAAAGGAACCAAAGTAAATCATCCTTTCTTCAATTGCTTTTCTCACACTGCCAACAAAAATAACAGATATAAACTCCTCATACTTGATCAATGAAGTTTTTAGAAATATTTGCCATATCGTTTTCTGTGACTGCCATCATTAGAAAGAATGAATTATCTTCTGATGGCTAAGGATGTTGAGAATTTCTTTAAGTGTCTTTCAGCCATTTTGAGAGATGTGCTCAACTATGTTCATAGCAGCATTGTTTTTCATAGCCAGAAACCCGAAATAACCTAAATGCCCCTTGACTGAAGAATGGATAAGGAAAATGTGGTACATTTACACAATTGAGTACTACACAGCAGAAAATAATAATGACATCTTGAAATTTGCAGGCAAATGGGTGGAGCTATAAAAAATCCTGTTGAGTGAGGTAACCCAGACCCAGAAAGACAAATATTATATGTACTCACTCATAAGTGTCTTTTAGACATAAAGCAAAGAAAACCAGCCTAGAATTCACAATCCCAGAAAACCTAGACAACAATGAGGACCCTAAGAGAGATATACATGGAATTAATCTACATGGGATGTAGAAAAAGACAAGGTTTCCTTAGCAAATTGGGAGCATGGAGACCACAGGAGAGGGTCGAAGGGGAGGGAAGGGAAAGGGACAGGAGCAGAGAAAAATGTATAGCTCAATAAAAATCAATAAAAAAGAAAGAATGAATGATCAGTTTACCTACTAGAGTTGGGTGACTGTACAATCTATAATTGAGATCTTTTGTCATCATCTCCCTTATCTTTCTTAACTAAAAGGTCATTACTTAGGATGTATCTAATGTATATATTAGAGTGCCTCGCTTCTATAGACATTTTATGAGTGTCAGTCACTAGGTCTGTCGAATTTCTGTAAAATCCCAAAAAGCATAAAGGAAATTCTTTCCTTCACTCACTGTGTTAGCCTTAGTTACTAGATCAATAGGATTAAGTTAACTTTAAGCATTAGTAAGCACAATGCACAGAAAATTTCAGTTTTCTTCTGATAGTGTAAATGGATTAGAAGGTAGAATAATGTCTGCTGTATTTTGTGTATTGTATTATGTACATTTTTCATTATACCATGATAAAAATATATGTGAATAAAGGACAATTTGCCTGAGGGGACCAAAGAGCAACATAGGCAGCCATCTGAGGAATATTTTGACTAATCACTAGAGTGAGCACTGTTGATCAGAACTTTCAATGTGTGATCTAACTCTGAAGTTTTGTCATTTTAGTTACATTGTGACTGGCATGGTCTTGTCTAGAGCTAACCTTCTTCTGGACACTAATCTTTATAGAAATCCTGGCTTTGACCTTTGTAAGTTGCAATGTTCTCTTTCCTGAGAGCACCAATTGTTTTTTTTTCTGTTTTACTTTATTATCACAGTATTTTATGTTAGTATGTCTCTTGAATTCCTTAACTCTTATTTTGCTCATTTCTTTAAAAAGTTCACGTGGTAGTGTTACTTTGATTATCCTCCATACTCCTGGAGTCTTGTCCTGTAGCACAGTTTTGGTGTTAGCCTTCGCAAGTTTTCACATTGTATATTTATCATCTCTTTGGGTCTCTCTGCAGAACACAGTAATGTACTTCACTCAAGGATACTGTTTTCTTTGGGTTTCCATCATCACAGAGGAAGGCATGGAATAAAACAGGTTGGAAAGTGTGTATACACATAGGTTGACACATGCTACTGCTGTTACTGGCAAAGCTGCTTTGATGATAGTGTCTGGCATGCAGAGACAAAGGCTAGTCTAAAACACAGGCTATTGGAAGCTGGGCTCATTATCCTGTGCTAAGATTATGATTAAGTGACACTCTTAAATTTCTCAATGCTTGGTGTCTGTAAGTGTTGTGTGTTTCTCACCTTTTCATGGCAGTGAAGATTGGTATAATTACATATTTCTTCTTTCCTTATGTTCCTCTGTATTTATAATTACTTCTTGGCTTTGAACTAATTAGTAGTTATGCTATTCATTTAAAATAATTGGACACCTATTCTATTCTAGGCACCTATTAAAGTTTTAAAGATATACAGAAGCTTATGTTTTTAAAAGACATAATGAATATATAAAGAAATAAAATCTTGATTTTCAGTTATATTCACAAATGTATATATTTGTATAATTTGAAAATACTTAAATTAGAGTAATGCTCATGGCAGCTCATATTTCAGGCTGTGAATTTAAAGACTAATTATCAGTATATAGTAAGAGTTATGGCAGAACAAAGCCAGTCTTTTGTTGCCTTATAGATCAAGTCCAAGATCAGTATAGTACCACTGTCTTCTAACTAGAAAAAGTCTTTTAGTTACACCCATAATAGCAATATAACAATAAGCATTCCTGTATGGAAATAATAAAATTATCTATAATTACTAACTAAGGAATGCAAAGGCCCTCTTTTCTCATATGGGAGAATTATTAAAGTAAGAAGTAAGAAGAAATATTCGTTAAAAAAAGTACTTCCAAAATACCTAGACTGGAATAATCAACAGCCTTAACTCATGAAGTGCTTTGCAAATAGAAAATATTGGTACTTTAGTAGGCAAACAAAAAGATAGTGGTGAAAGTTTGCTGTAAATCAACAATAGCTGTGAGATACAACAGTTATTTCACAGAACCAAGAAATGCAAGTTTACAGGCAAGACATATAGTTTTCATATCAATACATATTCTGGTGCTTGAACATGCCTAGTATAGTGAGAAACACTTGATACTTTGTATTTTAAATTGAATTTAAATACAATAAAAATTTCAAAAACAGCAGAGAAGAAACTAAAAGTACACACATTTGAAATAGTACACAAAATTATAATTTGGTCCATACTACTATTCATGAAGTCATAAAATATATTATTATCATTATATAGAAATCACTGCAAGTAGAGTTTATGATGAATATACACATGCAAAGAACTATAAGCAGAATGATGTTATTGGAAGTATGAATTAAAAATTAAAAGTTCATTGATTAAAAGAAGTATAACAAAATATTCACAGTTCACTTTGATGGCTGTCAAGACATCACTATATTTTATACATTGCAAGATTGTTTTCATAAAATCTCCATGAATGATTGTGTTTCTAGATAAGCTCATTTTTTTTCTGCAGCTCATTCACAAAAAAAATGAAGATTTAATTTAAGTAATACTGCACACTTCAGTGAGAGTAGATACTTTGTGCCTCAGTGAAGATGACAGGAGACTTAATAGAGAATGGCATCACTTGCTACTTGCAGAGGAAAGGGGGAAATCTCGGCCAGTATTGGACCATTAGCACAAGGATTTTCACTACGTACCAAGATTAAAGGTGCTGCTCATTCTGAATGTAAAAAGGTCAAGTTTGAAATTAAACTGGACAATGCTTGACTTCAGTAGGGAGTGCTGTTTCTAGAGAGTGCTGTCTCTGTGAATTTATTCAGCCAATTATTTTGTTAAATGTTCTCTGAAGTCCTGTAGCACCTGAAGTCCATCTCAGTGTTAAAGTTTTTGTATTAACTATTCTTTATTTTTATTTTATATTTTTAATAATTCCATAAGAATTTCACACATCATTTTTGAATTTACACATCCTATTCCCCCACCCACACCTTATTCCAAACCCACCCAACTTTCTGTGCATTTCAACTGTATTCTAATAAATAAAGACTGCCTGAAGATCTGAGAGTAAAACAGTCCCACTGGTCAGCCTTACAGACCAGATTATGGTAACATACACCTTTAATCCCACTAGTCACAATGACACACACCTTTAATCTCAGTAGCCACCATAGTCGCCATAGAAACTGAATAGTGCATGCCTTTAATGACGGTGGTGTACGCTTTTAATCTCAGCCCTAGAGCTTCATAGAAAACAGATGAATACAGCTCTCAGGTGCAGTCTTCTTCTGAGACTCCAGGAGATGGGGTCACCATTTCTGGCTGATGTCCAGGTATGAGCTAGTGGCTGGCTGTTTTGTTTTTCCGATCTTCAGGTTGAACCTCAATTTCTGATCCTGAGTTTTCATTTAATCGTGCTTCAACTTTGTGTCCTTATTTAAAAAAAACAAATCCAGTTGTGGTAGTGCTACCTGTATACTCTTAGGTATGTGACCACCCACTGGAGGATGCTATATACTAGGCTTTTTTCTTTTAGAGTCACTACCCAGCTCCCAAATCATGACACAGCAACATATTAAGTTTTGAATGGTCAGCCTATTTTAGGCACATTTCTAACTCGCTCTTTTAACTTAAATTATCCTGCTTCTCTTTATCTACTTTTTTTCCTTGGAGATTGTTACCTTTCTTACTTCTCTATATCTTTCTTTCACTGTTTTTCTATGTCTGTCTATCTGGCACTTAAGCCTGGTTACTTGTTCTGGGTGTGTCCCTCATTTTCTCTTCCTTCTCTCCTCCTTTTCTTGTATTCTCTTTCAAGCCTAATTTTCTTCTCCCATTTATCTCTGTGCCTGCCAATCCCACCTATCGTTTCTCCTGCCTAGCTATTGGCTGATCAGCTCTTTATTAGACCAATCAGGTGCTTTAGTTGGGAAAGATGAAACAAATGCAGCATGTCTTTACAAAATTAAACAAATGCAGCATAAAAAAGTGAAACATCATTATATCATTGATAAAGGCAGCAGAAAGAAGTGTAACACATCTTTACACAATTAAAGTCATATTCTGCAGCATGGCAAATATAACACTTCCTTGTCTAGTTAAAATAATTTTCCACAGCAATATTAACCAACCAAGGGACACACTCAATAAAAGCTAACCCTCCCACCCTGAGCAGCTACCAGTTATCAGCAATTCCTCAACAAGTATTGGAATTCATTTCCACCTTTCCCCTCCATATGGGAATTTTAATGGCTTGAATTTGCACACAGATCTTGTGAATACTGTTATAAACTATAGTAAGTTCATAATTGCAAACTCTATTTTCTTAAGACAATATTGTTTACTTCTAGTCATCCACTGCCACAGCCTCTAACAATATTTCCTGATTATCTTCTATAATCACCCACGATCCTTGGAAAAAGAGGATATGTATTCATGTTCCAATGAGGGCTATGCCTTCATAGTCCCTTTTCTCTATATAATGATGAGATATGGGTCTCTGTTAACCATCATCTTCTGCAAAAAAGGGTTCTCTTCTGAGGGATACACTAATATATGGACATGATAAGTCATTAAGGATTAGTTTAATACTATGTACCATTAGTTGACTACAAGAAGTAGGCTCTCCCCTAGGGTCTCTGACCTGTCTTCCACAGGTTCCTTGGTCCAGTAATGCTCTTGTCAAGCAAGGCTTATATCTATCCAGAAAGAATATAGTTACTCTTATTTGTACATTTATTGTGCTGACAAGGATATTGCCATGAAGATCGTTCTTGCAGCCCTTATGGTTCACATTTGGGTAAGTCTGATAGTGACTTTTCTTCTCTGGTAGCATACTTAGCACTTTACAGCACTATGAAAGCTAACCAGCTGAGGTGAAGCTTCCAGGTCAATACCAAATTGATTTTTTTTTTGTTCTATGACTCCACTATTCTAGATCTTCACCAAGTTAAGAAGGGTAACAAAGAGAAATGCCAAGACTCTGAAAAATTTGTGTTTTTGCATTGTACTGGCCAATAGCTCCAACAGATATTACCAATTCTTGACCTTAGGTGCTTTATTTGTTAGCCTGTGGTCTAGTAGGGGCACTGTTTTCTGTTACTGGAAAACTATACTTAAGCTCTTATTATATGAGTCTACATTTGTATTCTAGAATGCTTCTATAGTAGTAGGTCTTCATGACTTTTCAGAAGTTCTATATTATATTAGTTTTTCTCTCTCTGTATTCCTTTCTTTTTACCATGCCCACTTAACCTCCTGATTAACCGGTGCCTTTCCATTATTCTTTTCCCATTTATATCAGTGTGTTCAATCTTTTATTGGCACCTTACTAATTTCCTAATATCTGTATGTGTTCAAAGTTATATATGTATATCTATAAGAATTCGAAGCTAATATCAACAAACGAAAGAAAATTTGTAATGATTGTATTTCTGGGTCAAACTCAGCTCACATGGAGTGATTATTTTTAGGTGCTTCTATTTAACTGCACATTTCATTTTTCTTAACAACTGAATTATATTGCATTGTGTAAATGTACCAAATTTGTGGTGATTTAGATGAGATGTCCCCCATCTGTTGTAGACCTTTGCAGGCCCTGTGAATGCTGCCATAGTCTCTGTGAGTTCATATGTATTTTGCTTTCTGTGATTTGTGAGACATTTAATGAGCAGGGACTTATGTTTGCAGTCATCAGAGAATCTTTGAATGATTGTTAATCAATGGGTTTGGGGAAATTTAATGCACTTACTAAAAGCTGTTGAACATGACTATAGGTGCTTCTTATATTTTGCAAAAATGAATATTTATTCAAAGTGGAGTCTAGAATTGTAGAATATCTTATTCAAACACTGTCTGATTCACACTAGGGGCAACAGTAGCCAGGGAAATAGTTTATCTTCATCCACAGTGATAAATCATCTTTTCTCTTACTAAGGTTGAAAAAACCTCACAGTTTAGATAAGTATATGAAATAATGAATTTGGTAATTGATTTTTTACCACTTTGAAATTAACATTAAATGTGACCTTGCATATAATAAGTCTATAGAGTTATGTCTGTCAGCTTTTAAAAGAAAAAAAATAAAAAATGCTTTGCTCCTACCTGAATATAAAGTAAAGAGAGAATAAAAGCCAGTATTTGCATTATGATCAAGGGCAGAGTAGAAAAGATGATAGATTTTAAAAAGCATTAAAAGTCTGGTTCATCCAACTCTTTTGTCATGAACAAGAGTAAACAGAAGCCTACATTTAAGCTTTTTGTTCAAAGCCATTAGCAATTTAGGTTAGTTCATGATGTATTATTCACCTTACCACAATTCTTACATTTATAGGATCGGGACACTTATTTTTAAATAAAACCTGCCATTTAAACCCCCCAAAAAATACTGCAAGTTACTTCTTCCAAAGCTACTAATTGTGTGGCTTGGCAATATACTAATGATATCTGCTCTCAACAAGAGCATAAGGGCACAGTACACCTAGCAATAAAGAACATGTTGTGACTAGCTAAAGGTTTAAATGTATGTTTGTAAAACTGGCTTCCTGTAGGAAAGTTGGACTTTTACCACAATGTCATCAAATGTATCATCCACTTGTTACTACAGAAACTGATGTGTAGTTGACAGAAAACATGCTTCAATTATAATGCTGCTTGTTTTTATTGCATAATTCTGCATATACATAAAAATCTACTGATAAGTATTAGATATGGTGATATTTTATTTGTGATCTAACAAAGAAAGCTTGCCTGAAGACCAGAGTGCAGAGCTAAGCTACTAGTTAGTCACACAGTTCAGGTAGTGGTGGCACACATCTTTAATCCCAGCACTTGGAAGACAAGGGTTCTGGATCTCCGTGAGTTCAAGGCTGCCTTGAGCTACACTAGGTTGATCCAATCTCAAAGAGAAAGAAAGCTAAGTGGTGATGGCTCACACCTTTAATCCCAGTACTTGACAGACAGGTGCCTTTAATCCCAGCACTAGAAAGGTGGAGACAGGAAGGGATGAGGCTGAACAGAGAGAGGAATGTAAGGCTAGCAGAAACAGGTGCTCAAGGCATTCACTATGAGGACTTGCAGAGACAGGATACCCCATTCAGTCTTAGTATTTTATAGAGGTAAGAACTCTAGTGGATGACTGTTCTGTTTCTCTGATCTTTCAGGTTTCACCCCTAGTATCTGACTCCAGACTTTTATTATTAAGATGAATGAGAATTCACACTACAATGAGATAACCTTTTTTCCAATAAAACTGATTAATTGAGCACAACAGTGTATCAGTTATTATCCAGTTGTTTCTCTGTTAATACTCTCCAGTGAAACATAAAAAATAAATACAA
Source organism: Ondatra zibethicus (assembly GCA_004026605.1). Classification (NCBI taxonomy): domain Eukaryota; kingdom Metazoa; phylum Chordata; class Mammalia; order Rodentia; family Cricetidae; genus Ondatra; species Ondatra zibethicus. Next base: position 29,788 of record PVIU01008468.1, read on the forward strand.
TGACTCAACAGATGGTTAGAAAGACACATTTACTAATAGGAATAGGTTAGTGTGAACATCAAGGCTCAAAACTTTATGCTCTTTAGTTTGAAAGTCTTCAGGGGAGTCAGTGGTACCTTTGTGAGGCTGGATAGTGATGAATTTGAAGACAAAAATAAATTGTTTTATAGCTAAGGTAGAGAATAAATCCAAATTCCCATTCCCTGTTGTTTTAGTCAGATAACCAAAAGATAGGAAATTACCACCCTGAGGTAAAGAGGAGGCAACTCTATCCAACTGTAATATACTCATATATTGCTATCAGCTAGGATATCTTCTAAAAAAACATGTTGATTGGCAATTTCATCATTGTCCTAAAATCACTGGGTATTTATACAAACCAGGACAAATTTGGAATGTTACATGTTGATATGATTTGTGGGATTTCTATAATTTATACAGTCCATTTTTAAATTGAATATTATACAGAACACAGATGCATTAATATCTTAAGAAATGCTCTTATGGTTAGTCCTAAAATATGCATAAAAGAAACATTACACAGAATGAGCAAGTTGTGTTTATGTATGAATGAATATATGTCTGTATACATATATGCATAAATGAACACTTAATCAAAATGAGGTCATGAATTGAAAGACAGAAAAGAGGGATATTTGGAAGAGTTTGCAGGGAGGAAAGGAAAGGGGTAAATGGTTTAATTATATTATAATTTCAACAACTAAAAACAATAAATAAAAGGAACACCCTCACAGATACCTATAAAATACTATTTCCCATATAATGAAATAATTCATTGTCCAGTCACCTTAATACTTAAAATTAACTATACCTGGTAAGTAATAATTTAACTGAACAGCACATAAGGATCATGAATGGCATCGTCATGTGCCAGCTAAAGATATTTATGGTATGGAATTATGGTTCTTTCCCTACCTTCATTTATGTTAACCAATCCAATTCCTCTTCTTTATTGTTTCCAGAGTAATCCCTGGAAAAGTGATTATCAGCGTGTGGGTCCTGAACTCTTTTAAGTCAAATGACCCTTTCATAGGGTTATATATAAGATATTCTGCCTATCAGATATTTACATTACAATTCATAACAGTAGCAAAATGTTACAACTATGAAGTAGCAACAAAAATAATTTCATGGTTCAGTCACTACAGCATGAGGAACTTTATTAATGGTTTGCAGTATTAGGAGGTTGAGAAGCCCTGCTTATAATGATGTGTCTTTCTGGTTGATTTTTTTTATTATTATTATTCTCCTTTTCATTGCAAATAGACTGTCTTCTCATACAATGTATCCTGACTAGAGTTGCCTTTCCCTTTACTCCCCACCTTCCCCTCCCCTTCCTTTCACTTCCCTTTTCTCTCCACTCCCCTCTTTATCTACTTCCTTATTCTCTTTAAGAATAGGCTTCTAAGAGATGAGAACAAAACTCAACAAAATAAGATAAAGCAAAAAATATCCCTGGATCTCTGGGTAGATAATTCCAAATGTTCTGAGGGACTTCCATATTGATTTCCATAATGACTGTGCAAGTTTTCACTAACCCAGTAATGAATGGGATGAGCATTCCCTTATTCCACATACTTATCCCTTGAACTATCACTTGAGTTATTGATATTAGCCATTCTGACATGTGTAGAATGAAATCTCAAAGTAGTTTTGATTTGTATTTACATGATGGCAAAGAATATTGGAAAGTTCTTTAAGTGTTTCTCAGTCATTTGAGATTCCTTTATTATGAATTCTCTCTTTAGATCTATTCCCCATTTTTAATTGGATTATTTATTTTTTACATCTAATTTCTTTAGTTCTTCATATAGTTTGAATAATTAGTCTTCTATCTGATGTGTTGATAATTTTTCCCTACTTTACAGGCTGCCACTTTATCTGATTGATGATGCTCTTTGCCTTACAGACACTCTTCAGTTTCGTGAGGTAGGTCCTATTTATTAATTGCTGATTGTAGTGCTTGTACTATCAGTTTTCTATTCTGAAAGTTGCCTCCTGTACCAATGTGTTCAAGTCTATTCCCAAACTGATCTCCTATTGGGTTTGATGTATATGATTTTCTGTTGGGGTCTGTGACCCACTTGGACTTTAGTTTTGAATAGGGTCATAAATATGGATGTTTTTGCATTGTTTACATAGATATCAAGTTTGATCAGAAGCATTTATTGATAATGTTTTCTTTTTTTTTTCAATGTGTATTTCTGTTGTTTTAATGAAAGCTCAGGTGTCCATAGATGTGTGGATTCATGTCTGGGTCTTCAATTTTATTTCATTGATCAACATATATTTTTATGCCAATACCATGTGTTGTTAATTATTACAATTAAGTAATGCAGCAAAAATTGGGAATTGTGAAACATCAAAATTGTTTTAGCTATCCTAGATCTTTCCTTTTTTCATAGCAGTTGATAATTTTGTTGGGATTTTGACGGGGATTGTATTGAATCTGTAGATTGCCTTTGGAAAGATTGCCATACTTTGTTAATCCTATTGATCCATGAGTAACAAAGATCTTTCCATCTTCTGATAGTTTCTTAAATTTCTTTCTTCAAAGACTTGAAATTTTTATCATATAAGTATTTCACTTACTTGATTAGAGTTGTGAAGGTGTTCTTTCCCTGATTTCTTTCTGAATCCATTTGTCATTTGCATATATGAAGTACTGATACATTTCAGGTAATTTGGCATCCAACTATTTTGCTGAAAGTGTAAATCAGCTGTAGCATTTCCATGGTATAACTTTCATGGTCACTTATCTACATTATCATATCATCTACAAAAAAAAATACTTCAGCTTCTTCCTTCCCAATTCATATTCTCCTAATTTCCTTCAGTTGTCTTACTGCTACAGCTAAAATTTCACATACAATATTGAATAAATATGGAGATAGTAGGCAGCCTTGTCTTGTTCCTGATTTTAGTGGAAGTGATTTTAGCTTCTTTCCATTTATTACGGTGTTGGCTATAGGCTTGCTGTAAATTGCCTTTGTTATATTTGAGCATGTTCTCTGTATCCTTAATCTAGAAAGTCTTTAAATTATTTCTTTGTTTCTGTCTCAACCCAATTTTCATTTAGTAGAGATTTGTTCATTTTTTTCTAGTTTTAAGCTCTCTGTTTTATTTTGTCTGTTTGTTTTTGTTTTTTTTATTATTTGGCCTTATTCTATGGTTGTCTGATAGGATTCAGGGAGTTATTTCAAATTTATTTTATCTGTTGAGACTTGCTTTATGTGGGAATATGTTGTCAGTTTTGAAGAAAGCTCCATGAGGTGTGTAGAGAAGAAAGTGTAATCTTTTATGTTTGCACAAAATGTTATGTCTTTTATGTCTCTTCAGTTTATGCTTGTTGGTAACAATATTTCTCTGATTGCTTTTTGTCTCTATGACCTGTTCTTTAGTAATAACTGGGTATTGAAGTCTTCCAGTATCAGAGTGTGAGTGTCAATATGTAATTTAAGCTGTAGTAGTGTTTCTTATATAAGCTTTGGTGTCTTTGTGTTTGGGGCATAGATGATTAAGAATTTCAGCGTCATCTTGATGGATTTTTCCTTTGATGAATATGCAGCATTCCTCCATACCTCTTTAGATTGGTTTTGGTTTGAAGTATATTTTGTTAAATATTAAAATGACTATAGCAGCTTTCTCCTCAGGTCCATTTGATTGGAATATCTTTTTCCAGTTCTTTATCCTGAGGTTAATGTCTATCTTTGATGCCTGAGATATGTTCATGTATGCAAAACAAAGATGGAGGATGTTTTCACATTATTGGGATTTGAGATCATTGATATTGTGAGACATCAATGATGATCATTGTTGATTCCTGTTATTTTCTTGTTGTTATTGGTGGTATTAATGGTGTTGGTGATGGTGTGTGTATGTGTGTTTCCATTCTTTTAATTTTGCTGCTATGAGATTATTTATACTCTGTGTTTTCATGATTGTAGTTAACCTCCTAAGTTTGGAGTTTCCTTCTTGCACCCTCAGTAGTGCTGAATTTTTAGATGAACAATATTTAAATTTGATTTTATCATGAAATACTTTATTTTCTCCATCTATGTTAATTGAAAGTTTTTTTGAGCATTGCAATTTGTGTTGGCATCTCTGGTCTCTTAGAGTCAGCAGTACAACTATCCATGACTTTCTGGCTTTCAGAGTCTCCATTGAAATGTCAGGTGTAAAATAATAGATTTACCTTTATGTTTTATTTGGTCTTTTTCCCTTGCATATTTTAATATTCTCCCTTTGTTTTGTATGTTTAGTGCTTTTTTTATTGTCTGGTCCTATCTAGTTGATATTCTGTATGTTACTTGTACATTTGTATTTCTTATACCTTTATAAATATCCCTTCTTTATTTTGGGAAAGCTTTTGCTATGATTTTGTTGAAAATATTTTCTGTGCCTTTGACTTGGGATCCTTCTCCTATTTTTATTTTTCTTAGGTTTCTGGATATTTAAGTCAGGAGAGCTCTTATTTAACACTTTCTATTCTAACTTTAATGCCTGAGATTCTTCTTTCACTGTTTTTATTCTTGCCTCTGTAGTTTTGTTTGAATTCCTGAAATTTTCCATTCCAGCATTTCCTCAGTTTGGGGTTTCTTTATTGATTCCATTTTCATTTCTCAAGTCTTGAATATTTTTATTCACTTTCTTCCACTGTTTGTGTTTTCCTGCATTTCTTTAAGGCATTTGTTCATTTCCACACTCTGTTTGTGGCTTTCTTGATCTTTTTGGAGATTTTTTTGCTTTTTTCTTTTGTAAAATACAGGCAGTTTTAAGGTATTTTACTTGTGCTTCAACTATGTTGGTATATTCACAGTCTCCTATGGTAGATCGTTGGGCTCTAAGGGAGATATATTGTCCTGGCTGTTATTGAGCATGTTTTTACACTGCTGTCTAATCTTCTGGGACTGGGGTGATTATAGGTCTAGGTGATGATTTCTATATTGGTCTCTGTTGGCTGGGTATTTTGTTCTTGTTTTCTTTTTCCTCTGTGGATTTTTGGATAGTTCAATGTTTGCCTGTGTTGCTTGGTAGGAATGGATTCACTGGAAGGAGAAGAGCAGAGTGTTCAACCAGGATCTGCTTATTTTGTTCTTTTGTCTTCTTCGAATAGGGGAAGACAGTGAAGAGAGGTTACCACAGAGTGTCTGATGTATTGCTGGGGATAAGACTGAGGAATTGGGTCTAAGGAACCAAACTGAGGAGATGATCTATAGATATCCTATCGGCTTCATGGCAGGATAGATCTATGGGTTAGTAGGGAGTGCCTGTTGGATTGGGTGGCTGTGAAAAAGCAACAAGTAGATAGAAGGAGGTTAGGAGGGGAAGGTCTGTGGAACCCACAGGAAATGTGGGCAGAGGAGGACAGAAGGCTGCATCTGGTATTCTACTGCAGAGATAGGGATGAGATGGGGAATTGGGTTTGGATGAGAGGAAAGAAAGAACAGTGGTGGTCTTCAGTTAGCTTCTGTTTCGCTGGCCTGCCAAGCTAGTGCGTTCACAGGGAATGCCTGCTGTTGTTGGAGGCTGGGATACTGGGATGAGTTGGGGTAAGGGAGACTGGAGGGTATCATTTCTGATCCATTGGTGATGGGATGAGAGCACACAGGGAGACTACAGCAGTTTTTCAGCTATACACTTGGTATGAGGTTCGGGATTGGACCTACAGAAGCAGAAGGAGAAGTTTGGATCCAACTGTCATCCTATGGGTTCCTCTGGCAGAAGCAGCCCTTAGGTTAGGAGGGTGCCTGCTGAATTTGGGGACTGATACAAAGCAATGAGTGGGGTGAGGGAGGTTAGATGGGAAGATTTATGGGACCTGAAGGAGATGGGACCAGTGAGGCAGGAAGGCTGCCATAGGTGTTCTACAGCAGAGCTGGTGGTGATCCTGGGGAATAGGATTTGGAGGAAACTGGGATTTAAGAGAGACGAGAGCTGCAGGCAGCATACCTGGTTTTCTGGCAGTCATGACCTGTGGGTTAGCAGGGGGAACATTGTTAAATTTGGGGTTAGGATAAAGAGATGGATTAGGAGAGGGAGGTTAGAAGGAGATGACCTGTGGGAACCACAGGAGATGTGGACCCTCGCTAATTCTTCACATCCTTGTTTTCATTAAGACAAGATATTATTCTGTGGCTACAGATATATATGCCTGATCTTAATTCTTCTATCCTTCAGCACCAAATATGTTAACATTGCAGGAGTGAGTTCCAACACTCGGCTCTGATTTCTGTATTTTATTTACAAAGCACTGCTTTGTTGATGGTATATCCATTTGCCATTGGTTTGACCATTCTACCTCAACATGTCAGAAAATAAAAGAACACTCTTACCAATTTTAAGCTGAATTCAAGTTTAGAATTTTTGTCAAACTTCATGGAACTTAGGAAAACCTTAATGATAGGATGAAAAAGCTTAACAATAATGGCTACCAGCAGAGCAATTAAAAATTTTTACCATGAAGAAAGATGAACACTACTGTTTATAATTAGGACTGCAGTGAATGTCCTATAATAATTATGATTACATGGAGTGTTTCTGGATTTTTAGATGGTATGGAATTTTAAAAAAAGCTCCAGGAATTAAGTACTGAGTATATTCTATTTTGTGTAAACAATGCCCATCATTTTGCTATTGCTTCACAAGTGCAACACAATTTCCAATCTTTATCTCATTTGATCCTCACTACATCCCCAACAATAAGGTTATAGGAAATATGGTAAGTTATGTCTTTTATGTAAATCTTTTACACACCCTGGGCACAATCATCTCTTCTGTTCCTGCCTCAAGCTCTGTTAATCTATATTTAATATATTGATCAATTGTAATTAATATTTTGAAACAATGCTACTTGCTTCAGTGAAGGTTTTATTTTACTTCTCAGATAATTAGGAAAGAGATAGAGCATTTTGTATTTTGGCCTGCTAATGAGGATTCTGGGCTTTACTTGATTCAGTTTTTATCCTGTCACTTGATAAAAGTATCCCAAATTTAGTTTATACTGCTTTAACAGGGTATTATATTAAGCTTAATAACTATCTTATTTGAAAGTATAAATCATCACAAAAGAATATTGGCTATCTTTTGGCGTATGATTATAGTTTTTAGCTCACTAATATAGAAATTTGGACAAGAAAGTGATTGGGCAGCATTTTCTGGATAGCTGGGGGAAGAACATTGCATATTGCTTTGCTACAGATCATATTTGAGTGGTTGAGATTTCACTGCCCTGGAGCAGGTTATATTACAGGCAATTTATTTGTCAGAGGAAGGTTTTATTAGCAACCAGTTGCAGGCCTTGCATGAAAATGAATCTTCTCCCAGCCTGAGCACACAAGACTAATGGAGTTAAAAATCACCCTACATCTGAGAGCTTTAACCCAGAATCAGGGAGGTGAGGGGGCTGAAGTTAATGTCCCATCCTCCTCGGCTCAGATGCAGCTGACAACAAACACTACACGTAAGGATGTCATTTTTATCTTGAGTTGCTGGTGTTGACTATCACCCTGCTATGTATTTCAGCTCCTCCACATTCTTTGTGGTGATAGTAAATCAAAGTTGCAGCACACAAATATAGGTAAACTGTGACTTGTGCCATTTCAAAACAGGAAAAAAAATGATGTGATGGACATTTGTTATGAAACAATTAAAATGTACACACATACTTAAATCCAATTCAACTGCAACGGGCATTGGGGGGTCATTTGATGCAATAAGCAGTTATGTAAAATAAGATCTGTTCAGTGACAGTATCTTCCATTTCTATAATAATAATATTTAAATGATGTTCTGTCTTCTATGATTACACAAATAATGACTGTCTTATTTAAATGTCATTGTTAGCTGGAAACAAGACCCTGTTAAGTGATTATATAAATAAGATGTTAAGATGTTTAATATAAATTTATATCCATTAACTATCACAGACTATCTGGGAACATTCCAGTATCTGATTTGATATACCATTCAGTCAAAGTATTAAAAAGAAAGCAAATATCATTCACATTTAACCCAACACTCTAAGTTTTATTCTAGGGCTACATCAGGGGGTGATATTGTCCAGAGTGGCAAAGGAGAATTAAGGTCTCATGGTGAGAAATGCTTCTAACAAGATCAATAGACTCAAAGTCACTATAGGGGTTACAAAACTATAGCATTGGCTATATAATAACAAGACTTTCCCTCAAATGTCACATTTTCCCCTAACATTTGCATTTCCTGAAAAGAAAGGACTATATAATTATAAAGGAAGAAAACAATTGTTTAATAGTGGAGCACTTGTCTAACATATTCAAGTCCCTGGGATCAGTTCCCACCACACACATAAAACGAAGTGAAAGAAAATAAGAAAAAAAAAAAACAGAGAAGGGTACATCTAAGAGCCTTGGTAAAAAGATAGTGTAAGTATCCTATCCCTTTCAACACTGTACAAAGTCTGGAGTGTTTGCTTTAGGATACACCCATAACTCTGGCAGCTGTATAAATGTGCAGCACACACAGATAGGGATAACGAAAAGCTCCTTATAATAATGACCTTCAGAGCAAAAAGCTCTTGATAATACATACCTTACCATTTATTATTTTTTGACTTTCAGTACATTGGAATAACTACCCTCTGTCACTTAAGTGCGTATACCTTGTAATATTTTCACAGCACTGAAACCACCTAAGGACATTCCTCAAAGATCTTATTACTAAGGAATTCACCCCCTACGTACATATCTGAGGATTATTGAATCTAGGTAATTAGAATATTCATAAATTCACATTGCAATATGGTTTTTAGGTTCCAGCACTTTACATCAACTCTGTCCACATTTTTCATGATGCTACTATTTTTAAATGTCTGAAATAGCTGAGAATCATTCTTACTAAAGTCAAGTGATAAAAGAAAATGGGGTAAACAATAAGGATTACTTCCCCACTTTGGGGGGCTACTAATGCATATTAAGTATATCCTAACTCTGAGCATGGTTTTTCTAACCCCAAACTAGTATATTTTGGATTTTCCAGATGGTAGTTCAGCCAGGTATCCTCTTTGTACATCTTAGCAATAGCAGATCCATCTGGATACCTGCCTTTCATACTAAAAGAACATACTAGAATAGGATTTATTATTTCCATATGACAAGCTAGATTAGGAGTCTGCTTGCAGAGGATCTTTTCACATACACTGTGCATGTGGAACTTTTACTCAGTGTATATCTGAGAAAATCATATTTCTTACATATCTCAACCTGCTCTTTATAAATTTCTGTAATCTCTTTGTATTATAAAGCATATGGCATTTCTGTGCAGAAATGTTTCTCCTCACAGACTCTCTTAAGTCATCAGCTGTGTATTGGCAGTCCTTAGAATTCAGTTAGAAGACAGGGTCTTCCCTCATCCTGCCCCTCTCAGGTCACTGATTCCTGCCTTCTGCTGCTTGTTCGTCCTGGCTGCCCAGAACTGAAATAATCACACAGAATTGTATTAATTAAATCACTGCTTTGCCCATTAGCTCTAGCATCTTATTGGCTAACTCTTACATATTAGTTTAACCCATTTCTATTTTATGTGTATCGCCACATGGCTGTGGCTTACCAGCAAGATTCCAAGTGGTGTCTATCTCCAGCGGGGCTACATGGCGTCTCTTTCTGACTCCACCCTTCTTTCTCCCAGCATTCAGTCCAGCTTTCCCTGCCTACCTAAGTTCTGCCTTGCTATAGGTCCAAAGCAGTTTCTTTATTCATTAAAGGTAATCATAGCACCCAGAGGGGATCCCCAAATCAATTTAATATCCTCCTCTATGTATCGTGCCACCTGTTAAATTCCCTGTCCTTCTGCAGGATTTAACAGTTTGAGTGCCTGGCTTACATTGTTTCTTATACTAAAGCGGGAAACATGTTGGAGAATTTGATATATTTAATTTAATGTATGAGTGAAAACATTCATGGCTTTTGTGTTTCCAAAGAAGCTTAAGCCCTCTATTCCTCCTCCTGTCCATTTCCTTATTCGTATCTGTTTTCATATGTACAGGTTTCTATTTAATTAAGATTAATTAAGAATCTTGCTGTCTAGTTTTCCACCCTCGATAATTATTTTTCTTTTCCAAATTGCTTGTCTAATTGTGTTTGCTTCAGTACATCATAGCTCTACAAGACCTTCCAGTTAATATCACTCTAATTTTTCCTAAGTACTTTGGCCAACTCTGTGTTACATATCATCCTATATACTAATATTTCTTACCATGTTCTACTTTTTTGCCATTTCAGAAAATAGCACAGTATTAAGAATCTATTCCTCATACTGAGTTGCCTTGCCCAAATTAATACAAGGGGAAGTGCTTAGTATTATGGCAACTTGACATGCTTTGTTAATACCCATGGAAGGCCTACCCCTTTCTGAACAGAAACAGAGGAGGAGTGTATTGGGAAAGGGAGGGTGGGAAAAGAAATGGAAAGAAAGGGAGGAGAGGAAACTGTGGTTGGGATGCAAAATAATTGAGTAAATAAAGAAATAGAACTTTTACTATGCAGCCACAGCAGCTTGAAGTACTATCCACAAGCCTTTCTTGAAGGTTAGCTTCTGCATAGACTACTGATCCTTAGTTTTCTCAATTATTACAGTAATTTCTTAAACCTACCTTCAAGTTATAAAATTAAGGAAAACCAGAATTATCCTTGCTTATTATACTTTATCTTTCCTATTTAACAAAATTCAGAAAATGAGTGAAATAATATTATCTAAAATGAACCACTTAAACTATATTGCTGTCTGATTATTATGGGAACTTCTTTGACATTTGGTCCAAATTATGATCAAATCAATGGCCACAAAACACACAAATTATGACTGCATAATTCTCTGGAATTTCCAATCTTCTTCCCAAATTCTTACTGCCTTGTCTATCCCTCCATATTTTAGTCACATGATACCATTTTCTCTGTATAAAACATATATAATAGCAGTGTGCCATTAGGCATGAGTTCTATTATTGTTCCTCTGCTAATTCAACTTTTCTGTTTGTAATTGTACATCAAATTACACTAATCTTCCCACATGGGATGGGTCACATTATTGCCATCTAAGTATTGTCCTGGCATTTATATTCTGATATACCTTAGGATTATACACATTGTGTATGTACGATTATTTATGTGCTTCTTAACTAATGTCTCTCAAATGAACACACACACACAAACACACACACACACACACACACACACGCATAACCAAGAAGTAAGCATCCATCTTTAAACTCCATACATTCATTTAATCTCTTATGAAAATTTCATGGAAGAATTATACTCTTTATTCTTTATTTTCACATTCCAGCTTTACTCACTCCAGCTTACCCCCCCCCCACATACGCTTTCATGAAACTCATTGTTACAAGTTCGTATTCTGTCTTATAAATTTCTGAAAAAATTCAATGGTCTTCTCTGCTTAGAGTAATTTACTTATTTCAATGACAATACCCCTTTCATGCTCTCTACTCTTTCTCATTTTCTTTACATAACAATTTTTACCTACTAACTCATTCAAATCTCATCCCAAGTTTCTTCCCTATCTATAGACTCCTCAAAAAAATTTTTTTACACTTTCATTAGTACAGAAAACTCAAAGGATTCATTGGTTTTATATCTTTGGCTTGCATATTCTCTAAGTTAAACTTTTGTATCTACTTGGAATCCATTCTTAGACATTCCAATGTTGATTTGGACTCAATATATTCAACAAAATCTTGTCCCTCTGCACAAGCATCTTTTTCCTCTCACCTTTAAATTTTAAGGGCACCTCTATTCATCATTTTGCCAGTCAGAATCTGCAAATAAATCCAGTGGTCTTCTCTGCTTCAGATTCCACATCTGCTTCATTTCTTATTGCTTTAAATTGTCTGCTGATATGTCTTGATTCTATTTCATATTCTACATTTCTAATTATTATATATTTTCAGCCCTTATTTTCTCAAACAATATTTTATTAATATGACATTTGAGTCAATTTCTTTGCATGAATTCTGTTTCAGTTCAATGAATTCTCCATCAGGCTGGCACTTTGATCATTTGTCATTATAAAAAATAATGTTATCATATCAATATATTCTCTTGTTAAAAAATTTCTATTGTTGTCCAAATGCTCTAAAAATAAATGTCAAACTTGGTACTATAGCCTAGGGATGAAAGCATGATTGTCTCTGGGTAAAATATCTGTAATATCATTTCAAATATGAGTCAATTTTTTTTCTGAACACATCATTTTTGATGATCACATGTTTGTCACATCTCATTCTCCTATGAAACAGGAAGGGAGAACTTTGCATCTGTCTGACACACTCCTTTGCCTTATGTTGACTTAAGTAATTTCAGGGTATTTTTCAAATATACTTTCTTTCATAATGTCTACCTCAGCTATAGCAGATCTTCTTTAAAAAAAAAAAACTATTAGCTTGCTTGTTCTAGTTCGCTTTGCTGTAGCTGTGATAAAACACTGACCAAAACCAACTTGGGGCAGAAAGGGTTGATATCATCTTACGCCATTCTATTGTCAACGGAAGCCAAGATAGGAACCCAAAGAGGAACTGCAGTCAGAAGCTGAAGCAGAGACCATAAAGGAAACCGCTAACCGGCTTGCTTCCTCTGGCTTTCTCAGCTTGTGTTCTTATAAAGACTGGGCCCAACCATGCATGGGTGGCACTGGCCACAATGAGCTGGGTTTCCTTCATCAATTAGCAATTAATAAAATGCTGTCACAAACATGGTCCCAGACCAAGTTGATAGAGACACTTCCTCAACTGAGGTTCCCTTTCCCCAGAGGTGTCAAATTAGCAAACTATCCAGGACAGTAGTTTCCTCCTTTATTATATACTTTTATTTTGTAAACCCTTTTTAATTAATAGCAGTTATTATAGTTATATTTCTACATTTATTAGCATAAAAGATGAAAGTAATTGAAATACCAATCTTCAGACAGGAAAGGCCCCTGCTTTGCAATTTTTTATTTTTATTTTTATTTTTATTTTTTTTTAGCTTTTTGAGACACGGTTTCTCTGTGTAGCTTTGGAAGCTGTCCTGGAACTGACTATGTAGATTAGCCTGGCTTTGAATTCACAGAAATCCCTCTGCTTCCCAAGTGCTGGGATTAAAGGCATACTTCACCACTGCCAGGCTGTTTTGTAATTCTTAAGAATGTTCCTGTTTCAATGAAAGAAAGTGTTGGATTTAATTTACTAACAATCTTGTGCTGATGCTCTGGTATGGTTTCTCAGGAATCCTCTAGTAAATAAGACCTGTTTTATTGACTCATCCCATGAACATATGTAAAGATTTTTACTAAAAATGAAGCCACTGAAGAATGGTCCTAAAATATGCCATTCTAATTATGTTAATATGTTTACAGAGATAGGCATGACTCGCACTCATTTGATAAATATACTTGGTAATTATGATCCATATATATTCCTTTTTATTTTTATCACCCAATGATGAGTAAAGCGAAGCTCCTTATACAAAATACTTGAGGAACAACAGGACAACTACTATTCCTGAGGCACACTCTTGGATGAGATAGTTAGTGCTAATGCAATACTGAGAATCATGATTCCCATGATTGCCAGTGGGATACCTCCATCCATCTCTTTGCAAGGGTGTTATGAAAAACAGAAAAATATATCTAAGTGCATGCTCACAAACAAGTCTATAAAACAGTACTCTTCTGGCACAAATATTTTGAGAAATATTAAGAATAAGAAGGTCCCCTTTCCTAATCAGTCATTATCTTTATCACTAACCCCCTCACTTCAATGTCATAGTAATGACTGTCTTTTATTTCTGTCCTGAAACATTGCCAACACATTTGATGATACTGATAATTAGAAATGCTAACTATAATGCAAGGTAAGTCAAGAAGCCATTGACAGTGTTATCACATAAACTGCATAAAATTCCATGTTTATGCCATATGGTTGATAGGTTAATGGTATTTGTCTGATGATATGGTTATTGCCTGGAACTGCTGCCAGCAACTACTTTGATAACTGGGACCTTGTGTCCTAGAATGTAATAAATGTACTTATCAACTCCATTCCTTAGTACTAACTGACTGATGAAAATACAATAATAGCCCTGTCTTCATCTAGGTAGCTGAAAGACTCTTTGAAATGAGATCAGTGTATCCCTGCTTTGCTCTAAAATATTAACCTTTATATAGAACTGTTGCAAGTCATAAGTCCATCCATATTTGTAACAAACTTCACATTATGCTGCTTTGTGGTACCTGGTCTGCGAATACAAGTTCCCTTAATATGGAGTCAGCTGGCTGAGAAGTTCTGTTTTCTTTTTCCCCAAACTTCATAACTATGTCAGACTGAAAACATATTGGGCAATGTTGGCTCCAGGCAAGGGAAGGAAAGAAAAGTTTCCAAGAAATTATGTTGTAGCAAGTTACACAGTTGCAATTTAGGATTCCAGGTTCTCAAATCCATCTCTCAACAGAGCTCATAGCATACATATAGGATGTGTATTTCAAGAAATCCAAAACCAATCTATTAGCCTATCTCATCTTTTCTCACTATGCACTTACTTATGAGACACAAGAAAATCAAATAAAAAACAAGAATTTTCATACGTGGGTCTGATAAATGATGGTTTAACAAAAGTAATATAAGGTTTGATGGTTCTCAACTTCTGGTGTTCAAGTCAGTGCAACAATTTATGATTTAGTGAATTAAATAACTTTTCTGTAAGGGAAGAGAAGCTACTTACATCTTTGTCTAGTCCTTATGGATACTACAGTTTGAAAATCTCATCATTAATTTGAATTTTTCTGACCATTACTCCTCAGTGAATTATTTGAGATTGAAATTCAAATAATCTATGTAGATTCCAGAAGCATGCTTTAGCATTCTCAGATTGAAACTGCTTTTTCTATAGAAGACTTGATTTCTTTGTTGCTTAGGTTAAAACTTCTAGCTCCATGTAAGGATTCTTTTGTACAGTTCATAAGAACTTCAGTGAAGGTGAGATGCCCAAGATGTACATTTAAACAAATAAAGAATGACAGTATATTTTGCAATAAAGTTTTATTATATGTTTCTATACATATAGTATGTGCATGTATGTATGTTTATGCAAAATTGTGTGTGGGTAAGTGTACATGGTTATAGGTGTGCATACAAATGTGTGAGCATGGAGAACAGAAATTGATATAAACTGCTTTTTTCAATTATTTTCCACATTATATGTTGATGCAGAGTCTCTTCCTTGAACCTTGAACTCACCTATTTGGTCTATCTAGCCAGCTTGTTCCAGAAGTTCCCTGTCTGCAACTCTGGTGCACTGTCATTATCAGCAGACTGCCATGATTTATGCGGGTGTTAGGGATCCAAATCCTAGTACTCATGCTTCTGTATCAAGCACTTTACCCACCTAACTACTCGCTAGACCCTGAAACAATATTCGTATTTAATTAATTTATATTTAAGTGTGTACGTGTGTGTGCTCGTACTATAACACATGTATAAATGTCAGAGGAAAACTTGTTGTAATCAGTTATCTTCTTCTACCATGGGATCCTAGACAGGGGTCTGGTTGTCAGGCTTGAGGCAAGGGTGTTTATTGGTTCAGCCATCTCCTTGCAGACCAGCAATGAAACATTAGCAATGAATGATTGCAATGTTTGAGATGCTTCAGTTCTTTCTCATTGAAGGAGTATCCATTTACTGCAGCAGAACCATTGTTGCCAATTCAACAATTCTCTTGATTTTATTATCAATAATACATTAATGTAATTTGTTAATCAGGATGGAATGACCTAAAACAACAAACTTAAAATTAAGAATAAGAAGAGATGACTTGCCTTGACTTCATTCTGATCCCAACCTTGAGGATCTTAGTTCTGTGTCCTAACAAGAAGCATTCAGTCAAGGACACAGGATTTGGGCAGTCAAGGCTAATTTCAGCTTGTGTAAAGCAAATAGAAAGTATACTTCAGAGTATAGGGTACAACAATCTAATTGACAAGGTAAAAGTTGCCTTTCAGATCTGGACTTCTAAATCATGATGTTCTATTTCTTCTTAGCTTGGTTTGTACTGAGGGGTGTCTAGGGAAATCTGCTTCATAGGAGAGATGGAGGTTTTCTTAGAACCTGTCTATACCCATAAGTATGTCTGTTGAAATTAGATTCATTTGATATAAAAAATATAACTACCAATAAAGCTTTGATCAGGGAAAGGGCAATGATGCCTTGGTTGGAGGAGTCACAGTAGCATGTGGAGTCTCCCATGATTAACTGGTTTCTTTCTTTTTGTTTAATCTTTTGTTTGTTTGTTTTCAGAACTCTGTCCTTCCTCTTACCTGGTCAAATCATCTATCTTAGTTCTAAGTCTTCAGCTTCACCCCCATTAATGTTCATAATATGTATTAAACAAACCAGTCAACATTAATACATACAGAGACATGTTTGTCTTTATGTATGTATACATTAATCACAGATCAAAACAATAAAAACATGTAAAATATCTAAAATATATGCATATGGCATTACTCTTATTTTAGACATATCTCAAAGACATCAGTGGTCTGATTGCAAATGACCTCCATAAGTATTTTATCAAATTAAGGTGCAGGGACTTTCATTTCCTAATGCATTTAAAATTTAGTTTTGTACTGTAGCCTGTGAGTAATAGCATGTTTTAAACAGCAATGAACATATCTTAGCTAAATATTATTTTACTGTTAAAATGCTAGTGGTTAACCTATAATATTTTTGGTGTGTAGAGGGCCTTGTCTCCATACATAGGGTGATATCTAAGAATAAGGTCAGTGGTTACTTAAAAATAGTTATAACATTTTCTTAAACAAACACACAAACAAAACAGTGAAGAGTGTATACTGCCTGACTTTCTGTTTTCCTGAATGAACAAAGAAGCAAGAAGCCACATTCAGGACAGGTGTATACAATTCCCAGAACAATGAATTTTTAGTATTTTAGAGAACTGACCACTTTTCCACCACCACTACATGGGAGCCAAATAATTCATATTCTTTTCATAAATCCCTTCATCTATCAACAGCAAAAAAATCCTTAAGTAAAGGACTTGTCAACTTTTTAAATAAAAACCAACATCCCAATATTATTTTTCAAGGCCAGAAGGTTAGCCTACTGTAGCAAGTCTGGGCATGGATCCAAGGAGTCTTATTTTTTAGTCTATTAAAAGCAAATGTGTGATCTTTAGTATATAGCTATAAATCCTGCCTCATGCATTAAAAGTAACCAGTTTAAGAGCTAAAATTATGTGAACATTCACACTGTCTGAGGGGTTTCCTTTAATATTTGTCTGTTGTTTTTTTTTACTTTTTGACATAATAATGTTATTATATAATTATACCATTTTAAAATTCCCATTCCTTCTTCCAATCCCTCCAATACACAAGCCCCCTTCCTATCTTTCAAATTCATGGTCATGCTTTTCAATAATTGTTATAATATAACATATATATTTGTTTAATGTATATATGCTTTGTTATAAATATATGTAATATGTTTGTGTATTATAATACATATGATATAATACATATCTTTTTTGTTTTTCGAGACAGACATATTCTTAGATTTTTCCTGTTTTTCAATAATCGTTATCATATAATATATGCAAGTTATATATGTGATATATATTTATGTAATATATGTTTTCATTGGCATTGACTAACCAAATGATATGCTCTTCTTTGTGGAAAACTATTTTTCACACTCTCATAATTCCTTAGTTGACTGTAGTTCTATGTGTAATTTTAAGACCTTGTGCTCTTTCCCCATCCACTTTGGCATACATATTGTTGTCCTTGATGAGAGTAAGACTACACATACCTGTGGGTATAAGGACAAATATTTAGTCTGTCTTTAGGGATTGTGCTGGGTTAATAAAGTGTCTATTATAGTTTTTTTTCCTCCAAGATTTATACTTCACTAACCTTAGGTATTTGTCTCGATTTCCACAGGCATGATTTGTTTCTTTGCAAGTGGATCTTAATCTTTTTAGGGAGCACTTGGTTACTCCCAAGGTATTCATGCCACTATTGCATCCTTAGAGTTATCATGCCATGTTGGTCATTGTTGTGGTCATAGGTGTGATGTCTGGATAAATCTATAGGTTGATTCCCTCTTTGCTAAGGTTGCACAGTGCCTTTTACTATTATGAATGTCAGTACTTAGGGAGAAGGAATTCAGGACAGCTCCAGCTCAGGGTCCTTTGGGCCTTAGGTCTGAACTGTAGAGTGTCTTCAACATTAAGGGCTTACTCTCCACTTCTTGATGGGTACACCAAGGACAATAGAAATAGTCTGTAGTGTTCTAGGAATCTTTTGGAAAATCCTGTGTTTGGATGATTCTTTTGTTGGTTTTCAAGAGGATGATTTTGTGTCTGTTTTAACGTGACAATAATCCTTACTGTGAATCATAGCTACTTTGTTATAAATATCTTTCTAATGTTTATAGGTCAAGAAAAGTTTGTAGTAAGAAGTTAAACAATCCACAACACAATATTTTTGTTGGATGAGAAAAAGTCTAAGGGAGAGAAGGAATTTAGGCATTCCTCTTTGAATAGAAAACATAATGGTGAGTTGGACTGCAATAGTGGAGAACAGACATTGGTTGTAGTGTTACAGAAGGGTAGCAAAAGGATGAACTCCTCATCCTCCTGAACACACACCAAAAGCTGAGGAGAGAAGAAGGAAAGTCTATGGACACAGGGCATAAATTCTGTTTTTTTTAGGGAGACACACAAGCTATTGCCATGGGTATTCCTACTAGCAATTCTTGCCTTATAGAATAGACCATTATGAAAAAGTCCCCAATAGCCTCCTTAAATCTAAAAACCTTAACAATACAGATGACCATAGTTTCATATTTTTTTGCTGAATTCATCAGAAGATCTTCATATTTTCTTTGCTGATCCATTTTCCTCCTATAGTCCTTTTGAACAGTACTTATAAGTCTAGGTAGTACACAAACTTTGCAAGAAATGAAGGAAGGAAAAAATAATCTGGAACAAAAGGGAAACAATTATTTATAAAGAAAAAAAGTAGCCCCGTTCCTGTGCTGAGGAGATGGATCCAGAGGGTTGAGTGCCCGCCAGGCTGGAAGGTCCCCAGAAGGGTGTGCAGGGCACCTCCAGCTCCTGCTGCAGGGGCTTCTTTGTTCCACAAGGCCCTGCCTCCCCCAAGCCTGCCATATTGTCTGCAAGGTCCTTGGCCCAGGAACAGATCCTGCTCCTGCACTGAGGAAATCCAGCCAGAGGGCACTCCTTTCTATCTTCGGGGTCCTTAGATCCACCAGCACAACTGGCTCCAGTGTCAAGGAGCCCTAACCGAGAGAGAAGACCAGAAAATTCACCAAGTACACAGTCAGTCACAGCAAAGATTGGATCAAGACGCCAAGACTCTCCTGGCTGCATTTGAAGGAAGAGATGGGCAGGCACAAATGCAAGAATTTCTTCAACATGAAAAACATCATGAGAACACCAGAATCCAGTGATCATGCAACAAGAAGACTTGAACACCCTATTCCAGAAGAAGTAGAAGAAATCGACTTTAAACTTAACATTATGAAAATAATAGAGGGCCTTAAACAGGATGTGGAAAAACTCCTTTAAATAAATGGAGAAGACAAACAAAAAGGTAGAAGAAATGAATAAAGCTCTCAAAGATACCCAAGAAAACCAAGAAAAAGCAATCAAACAGGTAATGGAAACAGTTCAAGAATTGAAAAATGAAATGGAGGTAATGAAGAAAACACAAACCAAGGGAAGGCTGGATATTGAAAATCTGGGTAAATGAACAGGAACTACAGAGACAAGTATAGCCAACAGAATAGAAGAGATAGAAGAAAGAAACTCAGACGCTGAAGATACTATAGAGGAAATAAACTCATTAATTAAAGAAAGCAACAAATCCAACAAATTCTTAACACAAAACATGGAGGAAATCTGGGACACCATGAAAAGACCAAACCTAAGAATAAAAGGGGTAGAAGAAGGAGAAGAATTCCAGCTCAAAGGCCCAGAAAATATATTCAAAAAAATTATTGAGAAAAATTCCCCAACCTAAAGAAGGATATTCCTATGAAGGTACAATAAGCATACAGATCACCAAATAGACTGGATCAAAAAAAATCCCCTCACCATATAATAATCAAAACACAAAACATACAGAATAAAGAAAGAATATTAAGAGCTGCAAAGGAAAAAGGACAAGTAACATATAAAGGGAAACCTATCAGAATTACACCTGACTTCTCAATGGAAACCATGAGAGCCAGAAGGTCTTGGATAGATGTGCTGCAGACACTAAGAGACCATGGAGGCAAGCCCAGACTACTATACTCAGCAAAGCTTGCATTCACCATTGATGGAGAAAACAAGATATTCCAGGACAAAAACATATTTAAACAATACATAGCCAGAAGCCTAGGCAAACAGAAAGTACTAGAAGGAAAATCCAAACCAAGGAAGCCAACAACACCCATAATAACACAGGCGTCTGACAACCCTCCACCAGCAGAACTCAAAGAAGGGAATCACACAAACACTTAGACCAAAAAAATAACCAGTGTTAACAACCACTGGTCATTAATATCACTTAATATTAATGGACTCAATTCACCTATAAAAAAGGCACAGGTTAAGAGAATGGATACGAAAACAGGATCGAACACTCTGCTGTTTAAAAGAAACACACCTCATCCTCAAAGACATACACTTCCTCAGAGTAAAGGGTTGGGAAAAGGTTTTCCAATCAAATGGACCTAAGAAACAAGCGGGTGTGGCTATACTAATATCTAACAAAATTGATTTCAAATTAAAATCAATCAGAAGAGATGGAGAAGGACATTCTATACTCATAACAGGAACAATTCATCAAGAGGAAGTCTCAATCCTGAATATATATGCTCCTAATATAAAAGCACTCACATTAGTAGATCTCAAAGCACACATCAAACCTCACACTCTAATAGTAGGAGATTTCAACACTCTTCTCTCAACAATGGACAGGTCAACCAGACAGAAATGTAACAGAGAAATAAGAGAACTAACAGATGTAATGAACCAAATGGACTTAACAGACATCTATAGAACATTCCACTCAAACAGAAAGGAATATACCATCTTCTCAGCATCTCATGGAACCTTCTAGAAAATTGATCACATAATCAGTAACAAAGCAAACATACACAGATACAAAAAAATTGTAGTAACCACCTGTGTACTATCGGATCACCATGGAATAAAGTTAGAATTCAACAACAATTCTACCCCCAGAAAGCCTACAAACTCATGGAAACTGAACAGTCAACTACTGAACCACCCCTGGGTCAAGAAATAAAGAAAGAAATTAAAGTCTTCCTTGAATTCAATGAAAATAAAAGCACAACATACCCAAACCTATGGGACACTATGAAAGCAGTGCTAAGAGGAAAGTTCATAGCACTAAGTGCCCACATAAAGAAAATGGAGAAAGCTCACATTAGAGACTTAATAACACAGCTGAAAGTGCTAGAAAAAAAAAGAAGCAGACTCACACAGGGGGAGTAGAAGACTGGAAATAATCAAACTGAGAGCTGAAATCAAAAAAATAGAAACACGGAAAACAATCCAAAGAATCAATGAAACAAAGAGCTGGTTCTTTGAGAAAATCAACAAGATTGACAAACCCCTTTCCAAACTAATCAAACTGCAGAGAGAGAACATGCAAATTAACAAGATCAGAATAGAAAGGGGGACATAACCACAGACACAGAGGAAATTCAGAGAATCATTAGGCCTGTATGCCACAAAATTGGAAAATGTAAAAGAAATGGACATTTTTTTTAAGATAAGTACCATATGCCAAAATTAAATCAAGACCAGATGAACAACTTAAATAGACCTATTAGTCGCGAGGATATAGACACTGTCATCAAAAACCTCCCTACCAAGAAAAAAGCCCAGGAATAGATGGTTTTAATGCAGAATTCTACCAGAACTTCCAAGAAGAGCAAATACATATACTCCTTAATGTGTTTCACAAAATAGAAACAGAAGAGTCATTGCCAAAGTCCTTTTATGAAGCTACAATTCCCCTGATACCAAAACCGCACAAAGACTCAACCAAGAAAGAGAATTACAGACCAATCTCACTCATGAACATTGATTCAAAAAATCTCAATAAAATACTGGCAATGAATAACTGGAACCTCATGAAACTGAGAAGCTTCTGTAAAGCAAAGAACACAGTTATTAAGACAAAAAGGCATCCTACTGAATGGGAGAAGATCTTCACCAATCCCACATCAGACAAAGATCTGATCTCCAAAATATATAAAGAACTCAAGAAACTAGACATTAAAATTCTAAATAACCCAATTTAAAAATGGGGTAATGATCTGAACAGAGAACTCTCAACAGAAGAAGTTCAAATGACAAAAGGATACTTAAGATGTTCAACTTTCTTAGCGATCAGGGAAATGCAAATCAAAACAACCTTGAGATAACATCTTATACCTGTCATAATTGCGAAAATCAAACACCAAGGATATCCTATGCTGGAGAGGATGTGGAGAAAGGGGAACACTCATCCATTGCTGGTGGGAATGCAAACTTTTGCAACCAATTTGGAAATCAGTGTGGTGGTTTCTCCGGAAATTGGGAATCAACCTACCTCAGGATCCAGCAATACCACTCTTGGGAATATACCCAAGAGATGCCCAATCATACTACAAATGCATTTGTTCCACTATGTTCATAGCAGCATTATTTGTAATAGCCAGAACCTGGAAACAACCTAGGTGCCCCTCAATAGAAGAATGGATAAAGAAAGAGAGAATTATAAATAGGAAAAAGGGCAATGGTTAAAATGACATTTTTACTCCTTTCTTTGTTTTGTATTTTTATTCCCATGTTCTGCATCTTATTTATTCTATAGTCATAAGCTCTCTGCAGCCTCATTGCCCCCAAGCTATACTCCCTTACAAAGTCTGGTCTGGAAAAGGGCCTACATTTGACATTCAAACAGATTTGTCTAATCAAGGTATGGTTCTTCTAGGTATAGCATTGACCATACTGGTTTGATCAATAAGGATACAAAACAAACATTGATGTAGAGAAGAAAAAAAAATACACCTTTACATCCATTCCAAATTCTCTGGCAGTTGTTTATGTTGGACTGACACACATTAATATTTTTACTATCATGGACAACTACAGTTTCAATGTGACTCCCTTATCTGAACTCTGCAAGCACCAGACATGTACATGGGGCCCAAGCATGCATGCAAGAACAGCACTCATATGTATAAAATGAAATAAATTTAAAGCAAATTAAAAGAAAAAGCAGTAGCTGTTCAAACATGATCACTGTGTTAATTGGCTTCCTGCCACTATGATGACCTGAGACAATTAACTTAATTAACTTAGAAGAAGAAAGGTTTAATCTGGCTTATTGTTTCAGAGATTGCAGTCATGTCCTGTGCTTTTGGGACTAAGGCAAAGCAGTAGAACATAGTGGGAAAAGGTAGAAGATGCTGGCCTTGTGAAAGTCAGTAAGTAGAGTAGGACAAGTCTAAATACTTAATTCAAGTGCCTGGCCCCAATGATCTTACTTACCTCTATTAAATCCAACCATCTACAGTTTTTATTATCTCTCTATGTAACCACAAATTGGTAATTAAGTAACAACAAATCAAACAATCAAAAGCATACAGACAGTGTGGGACCAACAAAAAAGTGCTTTGAAATAGCAGGCATGAGAGAATAAAAACTAATACATTATTGGCAATTGGAAATGCCAGATACATGTTTTTTGAGAATAGCAAATTCTAAGAAGTTTACTGAAGGAAGTAGTGGCTGAAGCTAATATGCTGCTAAGAATCCAGTGTCTTCAGAGACATACTGCTCATATCATGTTTTTCTTTTGCTGAGAGTGAAGGTGGTAAATAGACGCCTCATAAAAATTTTTCAAATTAGTACAGTCTAACATTTCATATTATATAGATTTGTGATATGTTCAGCTATCTCTAAATATCTCTCTCTATATAAAATGAATGTAATTTAAAAGATACAAAGCATAATATAAAAGTTATTTTAATATATTGGCCACAAAATTAACAGAGGTGACAGCAGTATGGATGGATGGATAGATAATAGGCAGACAGTCAGAAAGGTAAACAAAGAGAAAAATAAATCATTTTCTAATTTTGAATGTATAATACAGTATTTCTTTATAAATGCTTATTTATATATTTTTGTATATGTATGTGGCTGAATGTATGTATATGCATTGTATAGGTATAGATGTTCTTAAAATTTAGGAGAGGTCATTGGTTCCTCAGGTACTGGGATTAAAACTAGTTGTTAATCTCTAAGTGAGGGTGCTGGAAACTGAACCTATTGCAAAAACATAAATTGATCTTAACTGCTGAGCCATATCTCCAGCATACCAAATTATTTTTTCAATGCAAATGCTAATAAATGAATAGTATGACATTTCTAATCTACTTATATAAATATATATAAATAAAAAAGACATATTTGTCTTTATGTTGTTTACTTTTTTCTTCACATTTAAAATGTTTTATTACAAAAGTAATAAAAACTTTAAAAGAAATAACCAGGTGGTGTAATCCCAGCACTTGGCAAGAAGAGGCAGGAGGATCTCTGTGAGTTAGAGGCCAGCCTGGTCTACAGAGCTACTGCCAGGACAGGCTCCAAAGCTACACAGATAAACCCTATCTCGAAAAAGCAAAAGTATAAAAATAAAATTAAAAAATAACTAAATAAAATGTTTTATTATATGCGTTCAGTTTTCATATGTAGGGGTGAACATGCTCTATGGTGTGAGTATGGCTCTGAGAATGACGGTTGAGTCAGCATGCTTCTTCCTGAGTTCTGTTCAGGAACTATGGATTTCAGACTTATATGGCATGGGCTTTTGCCTGCTGATCCATTTCATATGTCCCTTTTATTAATACTTTTTCTTCAGATTTCGTTGGGAAATTGTAATGATAGGTACTGCTAGAATATCTTGCATATGTAAATCATTTTAAGTCTGTTACTTTTTCTTTACTATCACCCAAGAAATTCACTGTTAATAAAACTAATCTATAAAAGGGAGCAATTTTAAAATATGGCTTGGAAAGACCTCAAAAATATCATTGGATCTCAATTTCAACAGAAATTTTTGAGAGCTGAATATTACCAGCAAATGTCAAAACATTGGCTTGGATGAAAAATATATTAAAAGGTGTTTGAAACATTAGTTGCTTTTCAATTTAATTGAATCAAAGATTGAATGAAAGTCAAAATATTTATATATATGAAAAGAAAATAATTGCAATTTTGCTGCAATTTATTTCATTTAAATAGAAGCCTCCCACTTCTGAGTAAGATGTATTCTAATTAGTGATGCACAAATCAATTATTTGGGAAGTGAAAAAGCATTTTCTATTGTAATAGCATGATGGAAATAGCAATGGTACTTATATTAAAAACTAGAGAAATGTATCTCAATCTTATGTATGTTCTGCCCTATAGCTATCAAAATCATGAAAGAGAATAAAAACCATAAGGTATAGATGAAGATCAGCATTTGATGCTTAAATACCTAATGAAGATCACATATAAAGAATATGAAAAGAATGATTAAAGTTCAATGGGAGTCAAGGTTATACCATTTCTAGAAAGCATTCTTTTTTATGTTTATGAAAAGGCAAATCTCAGCAAAATTCTCACAGACCTTGAAAGAATGGTACTCAACTTCATATGGAAAAGCGAAAAACACAGGATAGCCAAAACAATCCTGTACAATAAAGGAACTTCTGGAGGCATCACAATCCCTGACTTCAAACTCTACTACAGAGCTACTATACTGAAAATAGCCAGGTACTGGTTTAAAAACAGACAGGAGAACCAATAGAACCGATTCCAAGACCCAGATATTAATCCACACACCTACGAATACCTGATTTTTGACAAAGAAGCAAAAAGTATAAAATGGAAAATCGCATGTTTAACAAATAGTGCTGGATAATTGGATAACAACATGTAGACGAGTGAAAATAGATCCATATCTGTTGCAGTGCACACAACTCAAGTCCAAATGGATCAAAGACCTCAACATAAAGCCAACCACACTGAACCTCACAGAAGAGAAAGTGGGAAGTACACTTGAATACATTGGCGCAGGAGACCACAACCTAAATATAACCCCAGTAACACAGACACTGAGTGTCTTTTTTTCCCCATATTCTTTTATTTTTTTCCCTTCAAGAAAAAAAGAATTTACATTTCCTCGCCTTCTCCCAGTCCCCTCCTGCTCCCCCCCCCGCTGCTTCCTTAAAAGAGGGCATGGTGCCCAGCCCTGTGGGAAGTCCAAGGCCCTCCCCCCTCCATCCCAGCCTAGGAAGGTGTGCATCCGAATCGACTAGGTTCCCAAAAAAGATAATACATGCAGAGGAGATAGGTCTTAGTGTCATTGTTGATGGCTTCTCATATCGTAACTACAAATAAATGTGATTTGTATATGATATGACTGTTAAGACTCTTTTGAACTTATTAATGAGTAAATAAAAACATTCCTATTAATTTCCAAAATTCAACATATTTCTCAGTTTCTTATTCTAACAGAAAAAAGACTCAGAACACCTAATTTGCACATTGAATTACTGAGGATAGATCTTTAGACTTAAGTAACAATTTTTGAGAACATTTTGGTGGTAAATAGACTGTTTATTTTTAAAGTATGATTCTAATAGATTTAGCTAACGCTGCTCTTTGGGGGACTGTTGTAGCATGCCAACTTTCTTAGCTTCTTATAAAAATCTAATAGTATTGAGACGTCAACATGGAATTATGGAAGTCCTAAGAGTTTTAATATCCAAGCTCTCACACACCTGGAATCACCAGCTTACAATAAATGAGAGAGCTGTTAATTTTAATTATTCTTTATATAAATTCAATCAGATGTCTTTACATTCTTTATCTACCAATGCAGTTACTGACCTATTAACCTATGAGAATAGAAGAAAGTAAGCCATGAAAGAACACCTTTTTTTTTTCTGAGAGACATCCAATGGTATTAGCTATTCTTAAACAATGTTTATTATCCTAGTAATTTTATATTTCTTTGACATTTAAATTTATAAATGTGACAAGGGCTATTCTACTACTTTGCTAATTTTATATCACTAATATAGTTAGAAACTTAAGTAAGTTGATAATGTTAATGTTCCTTTGAGATAAATTTTTAAAAAGATAGAGAAAACGTAAGACCTAATTTTACATCAATATATTGAACTGAGTGAAGATATACAAGGTTAAAATCGAAGATCAGTGGCAAGAAATTTAACAGCTCTAGTAGTAATAAAATTGTTTGCTAAATAATGAATTCTTTGAGCACCTTTAAAGAAATAGTTGTGGTGCATATTTCAAAGAAATCCAAGAGTGCATTCTTGACTTGAAAATTTAACCATTAATGTTCCACTAGTTTTAACTTAAAATAACAAAACATGTTACCTAATTCAAATAAAGTGATGAATTCTATTCTTTACCTGGAGATATATTTATGAAGGCGAGACAGATATCTTCAGAAAGTTAGTGACTTAACATGACCCATGTTTTATTACAAGATTGGAAATCTCTGCTTTTTTGCCAGCTAACTATTGCTCTACCACATATTATATTTTTATCTTGATAACCATCTGCTTCTGTTCTGTTCACTTACTCCATAGATGTGGAGAAAAAAAAATATATGTGTATACACACACACACACACACACACACACACACACACACACACACACACATATATATATATATATACATAATGTGATGGTTTGAATGAAATTGCTCCCACCATAGGCTCATAAGGATAGGTACTATTAGGAGATGTAGCATGGTTGGAGTAAGTGTGATCTTGTTGGTAGAAGTATTTGACTTGGTGTGGGCTTTGTTTCAAGCCAGCCCCAGTATCTTTCTTTTCTTTCTATCTGCCAATCTAGATATAGGACTATTGACTCCTTCTTCATTTCCCTGTCTGCCTTCATGCTGCCATGTTTTCTGCCATGACTAGGATGAACTATACTTCTGAGCTGGTAAGGCAGTCCAAAAAGGTTCCATGTTCATAGTGTCTCTTTATAGAGATAGAAATTCTAAAATATATATTTAAATATGTATACTTGCATTTCTTTTAACCAAAGTATGCTTCTATTAACCAAAGTTATATTTCTATATAACCAAGGTTGTTTTAAGTTTTAATTACTGTGCCCAAGTGATCCCCAAATCAAAATGCCTCAAAATGGTAAGTCTCTTGCACAAGGACAGATACTTCCTGAAATGAGGAAGGCTATGGTTTATATTTTCACTCCCCTCAAATACACCAGATATGCTTGATCACATGTAGGTGTGAGGTACGCAGACAGAAAGTACACAGGGTAAACGCTTGCCTGTAATTGGACCTGATAAGAAATATGGTGGAAGAGCTAATACCAGTACTCAAATTATTTAACAAAGTATAGACAGAAGGAACATTGATGTGTAAATTCTTTTTTATTTGGTCATAGTTACCCTGATAGCAAAACCACACAAAGACTCAACAAAGAACTAAATTTACAGACCAATTTCCTTCATGAACATTGAAGTCAAAACACTCAATAAAATACTGGCAAACATAATCCAAAAAATGCTTCAAAAACATCTCTCACCATAATCAACTACACTTCATCCCAGAGATGCAGTAATTGTTTAACATATATAATCTGTCAATGAAAATCCTTTATGTATTAAAACTGAAAGAAAAAATCCCGCATGATCATCTCATTAGATGCTGGAAAAGTCTTTGAAGAAATCCAACACTCCTTTATAATAAAAGTATTAGAGAGATCAGGGATACAAGGAACATACCTATACACAATAAAAGCCTTATATAACAAGCTGACAGCTATCATCAAATTAAATGGAGAGAAACTCAAAACAATTCCACTAAAATCAGGTGAAAGTCAAGGCTGTTCACTTTCTCCATATCCAGTCAATAAAGTACTTTAAATTCTAGCTAGAGCAATAAGACAACAAAAGGAGGTAAAGGGGATATAAATTAGAAAAAAATGTCAAAGTATCACTGTTTGCATAAGACATGAAAAATACATAAGGGATACCAAAAATGCTATTGGCAAATATATGTGTGTGTGTGTGTTTGTGTGTGTGTGTGTATGTATGCATGTATGTATAGTAGCCCTTTGGTATACAAGATAAAAGGGCTGGAAAAGAAATTAGGGAAACAATATTCTTCACAATAGCCACAAACAGTATAAAATATCTTGGGGGTAACTCTAACAAAGAAAATGAAAGACCTGTAAGACAATTGTTTCAAGTCTTTGAAGAAAGAAATTGAAGATAACAGAAGATGGGAAGATCGCCCATGCTCATGGATCAGCAGGATTAACATAATAAAAATTGCCAAAAGCAATCTACAGATTTAATGCAGTTCCCACCAAAATTCCAACACAATTCTTTACAGACCTTGAAATGACAGTTCTCAACTTCATATGGAAAACAAAAAACCCAGAATAGCTAAATCAGTCCTTTACAATAGTCCATTGGAGCTATCACCATCCCTGATCTCAAGCTCTACTACAGAGCTATACTAATAAACACAACATGATATTGCCTCAGTAACAGGCAGCAGATCAATGGAATTGAGTTTAAGACTCAGACGTAAATCTATATAACTATGTACACCTGATTATGACAAATAAGATAAAATTATACAGTGGTAAAAAGAAAACATCTTAAACAAATGGCGCTGACATAACTGGATGTCTCCATAAAGAAGAATGCAAATAGATCCATATCTATTACCCTGCGCAAAACTAGATGCCAAGTGGATCAAAGACCTAAACATAATTCCAGTTAAACTGAATCTAGTAGAAGGGAAAGTGGGAAATAGCCTTAAACATATGGCCATTATCCTATTCTTAACTCACCTTCAGGTCACTAGAATCTCTCAGGCATTTAAGAGCATACAGACAACAGCCCTTAAAGGATGCCTGGCCCCATATTAAAATTTCTTTAGGCATTGCATGGAAATTGTGTAAATTATTATTCAGGTCTGAACACTCTAATGACTGGGATAGAGCAGTTCATTTCTGGGCAGTTCAAAGCACAGTGCTGTAAGGTTAGGACTGGCGTCATGTCCCCACGCTTAAAATAATTATATTTATTGACTAGGCAGTAATACATATTAAGCCAAGAGAATGGTAAAGAAATAAAACAGTAATACTTCTGAAAAGTGCATAGCTTATAAATAGACAAGTAAGAAGATATAGCCAACATTCTCACCTCATCATATACTTCTTACAATTGGCTTGTATTGTACCTATGCCCTGAGACTCCAACATACATGACAGATGTCTGGTAGCAATTTCCTTCCATTTTGAAGGCCATCTTCTTTGACTTTCTCCTTCTATTGTAGTAAGCATTGCATTGCTAATATTACCTTCTTTTTGCTTCATGTTTACTCAAATATGGAATATGCCTGTACTACC
The DNA here is from genome assembly GCA_004026605.1 of Ondatra zibethicus. Taxonomy (NCBI): domain Eukaryota; kingdom Metazoa; phylum Chordata; class Mammalia; order Rodentia; family Cricetidae; genus Ondatra; species Ondatra zibethicus. The sequence continues at coordinate 60,362 of PVIU01008468.1, forward strand.
AAAGTTGAATAAAAATGCTCAGCAATGTGTGTGAGGTCATTTTTAGATTTGAATGAAAATGTAGTGCCTAATTGATCATGAATAACAAGGTATTTTCCATTCTTAAATGTTCTTAGTCATTTGTCCTCTCAGAGACTTTCCAGGGTTTCCCTGCTCTCATTTTTTTCTGTGCCCTTGTTCCAGTCTTAAAGATCAGCCCAGGCATTTAAGCCAAGCAAAAAAGATATTGTTTCAAAACTTATCCACATCTACTGGCTAATGGCTTCTCATTATTTATTTATTTATTTATTTATTTATTTTACTTTTTTATTTATTTATGTTTTTTTTTGAGACAGGGTTTCTCTGTAGCTTTTGAGCGTGGTCTCAAACTAGCTCGTGTAAACCAGGCTGGCCTCAAACTCACAGGGCTCTGCCTGTCTCTGCCTCCCAAGTGCTGGGATTAAAGGCATGCACCACCACTGCCTGACAAAGACCTTCTTTGGTCAGATTTATACTTAATATTATAAACATTTAATAATCATTACACCATAAAAATCATCATAATTGTGATGCAGTAATCCAAGATTAAGAATGTCTCAACAATGTCAAACAATGGGAGAATGTAAAAAAGATGTCACACAAAAATTTTCTTTCGTTAAATCTTTCTTTTTTAATTTTTTATTATTTTTTATTGATTTTATTGAACTCTACATTTTTCTTTGCCTCCTTTCTCTTCCCTCCCCTTCAACCCTTTCCCCTTCTCTCCATGCTCCAAATTTACTCAGGAGATCTTATCTTTTTCTACTTCCCATGTAGGTTAGATCCATATGTCTCTCTTAGGGTCCTCATTGTTCTCTAGGTTCTCTGGACTTGCGTTTTGTAGGCTGGTTTTCACAAAGAAATTCTTAAGCAGCACAAAGTGTAAATACACAGCTAATATCTACTCTCCACTTACTATATGTCAGGAAATGTGAGAACATCATTGACTTAACTGTTTTCACCCTTGCAATCGTGCTTTCAGATGTGGTTACTTTCTTTCTTAGCATAATTACAAAACCCACGTCACTTGTCTGTGTCTCCGTTCTTAGTTAAATAACTGGGATAATCAAAGAGAAATGAATGTAATTAAGGTGGTCACACTTCTACCCCCAGATGAGTATGCTTAATGCTATTTTCCTGTTTTTGAAGACTAATTCTTTGATAGAATGGGGAAAAACTTTAAAACTGTGCTTCACCTGTCTCCAAAATAACTACCCAAAATCTAAGTAACAAGTGAAAATCTCACTTTTAAATTGTAACTTAGATTTTTAATGAAATTATTCTGCCCAAGTACACAACATTAATAACATTAACATAATGCGTCTGTATTCCTATTTTGTGTGTTTTGTGTGTATGGTGTATGTGCATGTACAGTGTGTTTGCTGAGAACACCAGCTTTCTTTATTATTATTCCTTTATATTCATTGCTCTTTGCCTTCTTAGCCACAGACAGGATCTCTCATTAAATCTGAAGCTTTCCCTTTCATCAAGGCTCCTAGCAGCTGCCTGTCTCCATGCTCCAGTGCTAGCTATGTGGGCACCAGCAGTCATAACATTTTTTTTAAATGGGTGCTGTTAATGCAAAATCGCATTCTCATATTTTCACAGCAAGTACTCTTACCCACTAAGCCATCTTCCTTACTATTTTCTAGTAAAATACACAAGAACTTCAATCAGCTATCTGGTTTTGAAGTGAGAAATGAATATTTGGTGATGAAAAACATATTGGAAGTTAATGTCTTTCATTTCAAGAATTTTTATTCCATCTCTGAGCTCACTTTGCCACTTCTCCTCCAGCTTCTAAATGAGATTCGTTGACTGCTTGATTTCGGGTGCCTGAGCACAGCTCATGAGAAGTCTTAGTGTGACACAGTATGCATACATCAAACAGCAGGCAAGTGTTTGAGAAAACAAACTCACAATTCACAAAATACAATAAAAAAAACTTAATAAAGTGTATTCCTTTATCCAATAACAAACGATAGGAGTCATAAATCTTAGGACAAAAAGAATAAAATTATAAACTTCCATTTCCTTTAAGTTGCTTTTGAAATATCTGTAGTGTGCAAGATGTGATAGTCATCAATGCAAGGGACAAACTTGAAAGAAATGCATGTTATTCATCAAACATATCACTAACAAGTATTCAAAACCATATGTGTCACTATAGTAAAGGACAGATATTAACAGTAGTGACTCATGAAAATTTGGAGGAGAACATATTAATATATGATGATTATTTCAAGAATAAAGGTTACTAAGGTTGCTTAGAGAATAAATATCAGTGTGAGTAGGATTCCTATTTTCAAGATACAGACAAAAAGCAAGTTAATTATGTCTCAATGTCAATTTTATGTTTTTATAGGTAATATGAATTTATTCTATGTTATTTTGTTGATATGTTCACTCATCCTCAGACAATACAATCAGCACTTAGGATGCAGTGAGTAAAGGGACCAGTTGTGATTTTAGTAGGAGTCATAGAAAAGATCACATCATATGTGATGGCTGATTATTGTCAACTTGATACATCTGAGCATGGGGAGGGGGTCTCAGGTCAGGAATTGCTTGCATCAAGTTGACTTGCAGACATGTCTGTGGGATAGTTTCTTTATTGCTAATGGATGGAGCAGGTCCAGTCTACTGTCGGCAATGAAATTCCTAGGCAGGTGGGTCTCAACTACATAAGAAAGATAGCTGAGTACATACCATATTCATATTTTGGGGTCTGAGTTACCTCACTCAAGATGGTGTTTTCTAGTTCCATCCATTTGCATGTAGGATTCAAGATGTCATTGTTTTTTATGGCTGAATAGTACTCTAATGTGTAAATGTGCCACATTTTCTTTATTCATTCTTCGGTTGAGGGGCATCTAGGTTGTTTCCAGGTTCTGGCTATTACAAATAATGCCGCCATGAACATAGTTGAACATATGTCTTTGTGGTATGATTGAGTATCTTTTGGGTATACGCCCAAGAGTGGTATTACTGGATCCTGAGGTAGGTTAATTTAAGAGGTCAAGGCCATGACAGGTACACCCACTGACAAAGTCTGCCTGAGCTAATGGAAGTTCACCAACACCAGCCGGACTGGGAAGTAACAAGCATAGGACCAAACTAGTCCCTCTGAACATGACTGACAGTTGCATGGCTGGGGAGTACTGATGGGCCACTGGCAGTGGCACCAGGATTTATCCCTACTGCTTGTACTGGCTTTTTGGGAATCTATTCTCTTTGGATGGATACCTTGTTCAGCCTAGATATTTTAGAGAGGGACTTGAACCTTCCCCAAAGCAATGTGCCTTACCCTGTCTGAGGAAGGGATGGGGGTTGGAGTCGGGGGTAAGTGGAGAAAGTGGGAGGAGGGAAGGGAGTGGGACTGGGATTGGTATATGTAATGAAAAAAGATAGTTTTTTTAAAGATAGCTGAATGAGGAAGGATGGAGTAAGTCAATTATCAGGATACCCTAGGGTTTCTGTCAAATGCTCCTCTATTTTGTTACTGCCTTGGTTACTCTTGGTGATGAACTGTTGATTTTGGTTCTGGTGTTTATTATAGCAACATAAACTCAATGCTATGTAATTTATGTAAAAAGCTATTTATATTAGTAAAATAAACAAGGTCTTAACATCTCAATCAGTTAGTCAGGGAGTGGCAATAAGAGAAACAATGCCTAACAGCCAAAGATGATGATGCATCTAAAACTTCTAACTTAAAAGTTGTCTATGAGGTATAATTAATGATTGTTTTAATATGTATATCTGTATATGGATGTACAATACACATTAAGACGTGGTGGAATATATGAATCTGTATACACTTTATAACTATATCCATAGCAAAACATTGCAGGATTTAACAAGCTAGCTATACGTCAAATCATAATATAATGTTATACTTATAACTAAATTTGTAATTATAAGGTTACTAATGAAAATGTCAAACAAATATAGTCATATTTTCCATATACTTTATAATAAAACACATTAGAATAATAATATTTGATATAATAAATAAAATTTTATTTGAAGTTATATATTAGAATAATAAATGTGTTTATTTTAATTTAACTTATTTTAAAGATATTTATCCTGCTTTTGGAGAAAGCTTAGATTTTGATTAAATCTTCTTCTTACTAAGTTTAAATACTTTTCTATAATTAAGTATTTATGAAATCTATGTCTGTAACATTTGTTAGACTACTTTATAATATTATACAACTAAATTTACCTTCTATACTTTCAAAGAATTATTCATCAATTTTTGGAGAATGTTATATGCTATAAAAAATCCTTCAGCCAGAAGCCTTTATGTTACCAGCCCATTTGGTCATGCCCTCTTATACTATGAATGCCAATGTAAAGCAGGCTCTAACTCTTCCAGGTGCTAGATTAGGTCGCTGTTCCTGGTTCGAGCAGAGGACTGTGATCTGTGAGTCTACCCCTGAATTAATAATCCTTTATTATACTCAATTCTGAGCTTGTGTAGGATTTCTTTTTAGCATCTATCTTCATCTGGCACCCCACATGGATCCCAACTCCACACCTACCAGGTGGACTGTCCTAAAAGAACCAAAAGGTCCACAACCCAGAAGGTCTTCCACCCCTTCCCACTTGGCTTGCTTTCACCTGCTAAGCAGTATTTATTTTTTAAAACTCCACCACAGTGGAGCTAAGAATGGTGTCTTGGAAATTTCCCAGGCTCACGCACATCCAGCCCCCCCCACACACTGCCATGATCCCTGTTGCACAGTGACTTACACAGCTTCTAGTTTGTGCTTCCTGCTCGTGAGTTCTGGGCTCCTTGCTCTGTATAATGAATTGATTTAATTGCTTTTAACTTGTTGAGCAAAGCTTATTTTCCATATTTAAGCAGACACCAAGGCAGAAAACCAAAGCAGCACAGTACTGTTCGTACTCTCACTGTTTACGCTGCTGTTGGTTGTGACATTTTACCATGTGGCTGCAATTGCAACACCTGATGGACAATAAAGATTATTACACCTAAAACACCTAATTTAGTCCAGTCCCAGCTGGTCCTAATTTCTTTTGCTTCTACCCTTGGATAGTTTATTATTAAAATTTCTTGATGTGGGAGTCCCTTCTATGTGCTGTGATTACCATTATTGAATAAAGAAACTGTTTTTTTCCTGTTGATAGGGTAGAACTTAGCTTGGCAGGGAAGATAGAAGTGAATTCTGGGAGGAAGAAGGCAGAGTCAGGGAGACACCATGATCTGCTGCCATAAGTAGACATGGTGAAGCTTTGCTGGTAGGCCACAAACTCATGGTGATACACAGATTAATAGAAATGGGTTAACTAAGATGTAAGAGTTAGCCAATAAGAATCTAGAGCTAATGGGCCAAGCAGTGATTTAATGAATACATTTTCTGTGTGATTATTTTGGGGCTAAGTGGCCGGGAGTGACCAAGTGATCCCTGCAACAGATTGGTACCCACGTGGCCAACTAAAATCCATGTAAAAACCTGAGAAAACTTAAAAATTAATTCTACACACAAAAGAACAGAGTTAAGCATGGTTTGCTAGCATCATTTTCTTGGATAGGCTCTGTTTGCTAGAAGCAAGCAGACATGGCTCCTTTAAGAGTGGATTTCCTGATTTATCTGGGGTGGGGGAACCATGCAGTTTTAAAAGGTGGCTTCCTAAACTGTGCTGCCAATGTGAACTCTGGCTATGAAACATTCCAATGGCATTTTGTGGTCCCAGGTGTTTGTGTGCCCACTCAGGGTTGGGAGGAAATTAGCGGAGACCATGCCCATGGCTCAGTGCTCCCAGACTGGGCAGGTGGCAGCATCAGTTCTACTAGGCGTTCACAAGCAAGAGAGTCTAGAGGAATCCTCCTGCCATACACAGAGATATTTCCAGGCTGCACAGTGCAATGCAGATTTAGCTGTTACTCAGATAAAAAGGGTTTATGTGCTGCATGCTCATTTTCAGAGTTAAAGTGCTGAGCATGTATCCTACCAGACCTGGCAGTAATGGTATGTCTACCATTTTGTAATTGGAGAGAGGCAGAGCAACTGCAACCAAGCCACTCACCAGTGTAAAAGCTCTTCAAGACAGTAAAAAGATTATAGATATGCAGTAAAGACAAATCCAGATGAGTCATAGTGTTGGATAAATGTACATAGACTTGGAAGAGAGAAGAAAAAGAGTATAGAGAGTCATAGAATAAAGTTAATGCTTTTTAAAAAGGGGGGGTAAAGTCTTTAAAGTGACAGAGTACAGACAGTCATAGATTAAAAGGAGTAAACAAAGAACAAGCCACATAAAGATGGAAAATTCACAGAGGGTCTGGTTTATGTATATTATTGTGTTTTCTTTGAAATTTTTGACTGTGAAGGAGCTAAGTACAGAGAGACATTTCATTTTATGGACTGCTAAGTTAAATCAACATGAAGGTATGTTGATTTAAAAATTTGAGTCTAAGGATATGTTGTTTTGGAAAGGGGGTTTTTCTTTTGCTTTCAAGAAAATAAGAACCTGTGGATTGCTTCTAGGCCGATATGGTTTGATAGACCATGTTCCCCTGAAAGGTCACCATCAATAGCCTCAAAAACTTACTTTGCCAACTGTTGACTGAGATGAACCTAGCACACAGGATACACTATGAAAAACTTGATTAACAGTGCCCCAAAAAAGCAGGAAGCGGTATGGACAGAACTATGCCCATATTGCCATATATTGCCTATAAATGTTTGTTTACTTTTAAAGGGGATATGATATAGATATGAATAATTTGCATTGGTGTGAATCTTGGTTTATTGATACAAATTTAAGGTCAATTTTTTATATGTATATTTTTCTCTTGATTACTATATTGTGTTTGTGTAGCTCATTTGAAAATGTAAATAATAATTAAGAAATATAAGTTAATAGATAAATTAATCTATTTAATCTATACATCTATAATAGTCAAGATTGTAGTCTTGTTAGTTAGGCTTTCTAGATATATAGAGATATATTTCAGTTAGATAGGTATTGTTCAAATCTTTCAGAGACCTTCACAATATGGCATTTAAATGTTTTAAAAATTTAGGACTTTTCATGACTGTGAGACACATCTGCTCCTGGCAGCACCAAGCTACTTCAAAAAGATGATGGGCATTGAAGAGGCTCTTTATGGAGTTGGTTAGCCATTTGGGCAAGAAACTGCTCTTGCCTGGACTGCTTCACTGGACATGCAGGACCTGCAGAGAAATAACTGCTGAACTTGCCTAAGGGTGAGAGGATCCTACAGGGTTCCTGCTTCATGAAAGAGTCTAAAAGATTTTCTACAGGACACAGAAGAAAGTGACTGAACTGTCTTTGAAAATCCTTCTTCATGGAAAAGTCTGCTGGATACTATGGGCCTGTAGGCTGAAAATGGATGCCGCAATGGTACAGAAGAACTTTGGTTAACTGTCCAGGCAGCAAGATGTCTCTGTCAATTGTCGAGTTTGGAAGTTGCTTGTAATGCACTTCCTGTTTACTTAAGTAATATTATATCCTTCTGGAGTCTTTGATGGAGTCAAAGAATTTATAGTCATAGTTATAGTTTTCCTTAGTTATGATAAACGATAAAGTAAAGTAATTCTTGCTTGATACCTGTTTTGTTATATGCAATTTTACTATGTTAAAGTTACAACCTTCCTTTATTGTTTAAACAGAAAAGGGGAGGTGATGTGGGGGTAACCTCTGTGTGCTGTGATTACCATTAATGAATAAAGAAACTGTATTGGCCTGTATAGGGCAGAACTTAGGTTGGTGGGGAAGACAGAACTGAATTCTGGGAGGAAGAAGGCAGAGTCAGGGAGACGCCGTGATCTGCTGCTGGAGGTAGACATGTTGAAGCTTTGTTGGTAGGACACAAATTTGTGATACTTATTAATAGAACTGGGTTAAACTAAGATGTAAGAATTAGCCTTTAAGAAGCTAGAGCTAATGGGCCAAGCAGTGATTTAATGAATACAGTTTTCTGTGTGATTATTTCAGGGCTAAGTGGCCCTGAAATTTGAGTTTGGATGTTTTCCAGAAAGGCATGAAGAAAATTGAACTGTTAGAATTTAGAGACAGGTACATACCTCACAGAGAGGGTCTCTACTTCTGTAACTTGTCAGCTATTAGAAATTGAAACAAAATTATTTCTACTTGACACCTTTCAGCTCAGGTTCTTGCACATTTTCACAGCTCACTTTCCTTAGGACAACTTGAGCCTAAGGCAAATTCTTCTTTAGAAACTTTGTTGTCTTGCCTTCCTGTTTCTTTTCTTTCCTTTTGAAAATATTGTTTTGAAACCATATATATAGCCCCAACTTCCCTGCAACTAGTTATGTAGACCAGGCTGGAATCAAAATCACAGTGATTCACTAAGCCTATGCCTCTATAGTGCTACAGTAAAAGGTGTGTGCCTCCATCATGGTCAGCTCTCAACTCTCCTTTAACATCCTACATCTTAAAAAAATCTTCTCCAAAGAAAATATTACACAACACAAATTAAAGTTCATCCTCTGCTTTTTTCATTCAACTTGCAATCAGAGATAAAAGTGTAAAAGCTATACAGAAATATCTCATAATTCTACTTGTCTTAGTCACTGTTCTAATTTGGCAAAGAGACAACATGAACATGACAACCATTTATAAAATAAAACATTTAATTGGAGTTTGCTTACAGTTTTCGAGTTTTAGTTCACTGTCATTGTGGTGGAATGTAGGCAGATGTGTTGCTGCAGAAGTGGAGAGTGCCACATCTGGATCTTCAGACAGAAGCAAGAAGAGAGAAAGCCAGAGTTCATCCACAGTGACCCACCCACTTTCTCCAGCAAGGCCCGTCTTCTTCTATATTTTTCAACTGTTTAATAGAAACTCAGACTGTGTACACGTGGGTTTATTCTGTGAAGTTTTAGCACATATATAGATGTGTGTGACTGTAGTCACAGTTCGTATTCAAACAGTTCAAACAGAAGGTTCCCTATGGTTTCTCTTTTACAGCACATCTGCAGTCGCAGCTTTTCACAAACTATCTCTTCACAACCACAAATCAGCTCTCACCTTTCACAGTTATTTCAAAAATGAATGCTAGTGAGTTAGCTCCTTTACTACAATTTCCTGAACAGTTATAAGTAGGGCATGAGGAACAGAAAAAGCATTTGTGGTTCAAGTTCAAACTGAGTCTATGTCTTAATTCAACCATCTACTGGCACCTGGAAGCCTTTATTATTCCCTGGGGCTAGCTGGTAGAGAAGGTAAATCAGTGAACCCTAGGTCCAGTTTAAGAGCTTGTTTCAGTAAAATAAATTGGACAGTGAAGAGCAAAACATCCCATGTCAACTTCTTGCCTCTTCACACATGCACACCTGCAGATGCAAAGGCTCACACGCACATGAACATGCATGTGTATGCATACACCATAAGTACAAATGCATGCCCAAGGGTCATCTATTATTTACAGCATCAATAAATTTCTCTGCCTCAATCTTTTCTCCATCTTTCTTTCTCTTTCTTTGTATCACTGTACAGTTGAAAATGTACCCTCTGAAGTCTATCTGAATTGCTTTTGTTTCTTTATTGTAATAAATAAAGTTGCCACAGGCATATACAAATATTGCTGTGTGAACAAAAGTTTTTATTCTCCTTATATAAATAGCCAGAATTATAAATGTAGCTTCATTCTGTAAGCCTGTATTTAGTTTTATGAGGCACAATGACTCTCTATTCCAGCAGGATTGTATCATTTTACATTTCCAGCAATATTAAATGAAAGATCCAGTTTTATCTTATTTCCTTTCGTGTAGGATGTTTTAGTTTTCTACATTTGACACATTTTATTGGTGTTTAATGATATTTTAGCATGTTTATCAATGACCAATAAAGTTCTACATTTTTTTCTGTTTTTGGATAACTTCTTAGAAGCCTGTTCTCCCTCTCTCAGACTTCATCCTGTTGTAAACCTGTGTAGACAACAAAAGCTTCTTTGAATTCATGTGTGCAGTGGCCATGTCATGTCAAAGGGCCAGCATTTCACAGTACTCCTCTCTATACCCTGTCCCTTACATTCTTCCAGTCTTCTCATGCAATATTCTCTGAGTTTTCTTCAGGCAGTAGAGTGACATAGATGCCACATCTACAGCTCACCACTCACAGCTGCGTTCTTTCAGCACTGTGAGTCTCTTCGTTACTCACTAGTCTGCAGTAAGAAACTTCTTGTCTAAGGTTGGTGGAACACAAATCTATGCTGGGAGCATAGGGACCCTCATCTTTTATCTTTTGTTGCACCGTTTATTCTTACCTATAGTGTTGTGAAATAAATTCCACCAAGGCTGTAATTTTGTTTCAGGAGTTTCACGATGTTTGCCTTTCACACAGAAAAAATATTGAATACTTTTGTATTAACCTTCCAAGATAGTTTAGAAAGGAGTTTACGCTGTGTTTTCAATTACAATATATTAGACAATTTCAGGAATACCTAAGGCATTGGCATTGGTTTGAGCTCACTTTTTTCTTTGTTAGAATTATAAAGATTTCAGTAGATTAAGAGTTCTCTATTATTTTCATACAATATTCATTTCTAGACAATCCTAAGATTCCTGCTTTAATACTAGTATCATGACCCCTTCTTCAGACTTGTGTATTAAATACACATATGAGAGGTAGTAGGAACTCTGTGTTTTAAAATGCCAAATGAATACCATGCTGTATTCATGACTGTATTTAAAAAAAAAACAAAGAGCCTTTAATGTGTACTTAGGTTTTTGATGAAATGTTACAATTTGAGGATTAATTTTATTGAAAATATTCCTAGAAAATTTAGAGTGAAAACTAAAGCCTTTACTTGCAGAATTCAATCTGTATTTGCTTTAAAATCTAATTAGTTTGCATATGTAAAATATGCCTACATTTCTGTTTACATGTGTAAAATATATCTACATTTCCATATGCATAATTAAGATTCAATACCAACATAGCACTGACTAGTTAATTAAAGTAATTAGGAACACTGTGGATCATGGCATGATTTACTAGTATAAAACACATGAGTAGAATATAGCAAAGGCTGCAATGTAATAAATAAATAATAATTCAAAGAACATTACAAATAAAAACACAGAGAAAATAGTATCACTTCACAGTTTATTTTCTTCTTCACATTGATCTTTTTTTTCTTTGTTTTGTTTTTTCATTTATTTATTTATTTGAGATAGGGTTTCTCTGTAGCTCTGAAACCTGTTCTGGAGCCTACAACTCTTGTAGGTAAGCAGGCTTCAAAGTCACAGAGATCTGTCTACCTCTACCTCCCAAGTGCTAAGATTAAAGGCATGTGCCAGCAATTCCTGGCCAACATTGATCTTCCTGTAGGTGAAATTAAGAGAAAACTTACCAATACATAGCCTCCTTGTTTCACAAGACTTAACAGACTGACAAATTTCTTTATACTGGGATTCACTAGACAAAACAGTGTCCAAATATAAGAGTTTCTTTACTTGTGAATTCTACAATGTATCTGATAGAAATCACTAATGATGGTTCGTGGTTCACAGGGTCTAATCCTGCCCTGATATCTGTCTTTTCTTGAAAGCAAGCATCACTGCTGCATTTCCTATCAAATATCCAGATATGTTTTTGTAATTTCCCAAAGTTTTTGTAGTTTTCAATTCCATTGCCTAATTCAATATTATTTTCATGATGACTTTGAAGAATGTTTAATTATTTAGACTCTGTTTAGTAATGTTAAAATTATATCTGCCTTATAGACATGGGTATATTTGGATTTTATGAGGTCTAAATATGTAAGTTTATGTGTTTAATTATTATTGCTAGGCATAAATAGTTACATACACATACACATGTCTGTTAATACAATATATTGATTCAATTTTGACTTGCTAGTATATACATGTGTACAGAGAGAACCATATGAGATTAGACATACTATGCAGGAGAGCATACATGTAAAGACTAAATTCTGCATCTCTGTAGTCTTTGAAAACCTGCAACTCCTCATTTAGGGGTGAGACCAAGTGAACTTTCTCCTGTGCACATTTGCGTATAAAATAATGGTCTTGTTATTCTGAATTTGTTCAGGAAAACATTATTGTTGAGATTTAATTGGTGAAGTTTCCCTGTAATTTCTAGAAGATACTGTCTAAACAATGGGGTATCCTAGTCCATAGGCTCAAATGATTGTTCTATCCACTCGTCCATATTTTCCCCTGAGTTTTTTGTGTAGGAGTTGAATTGCAGACTTAAGTGGTGTTTAACACCACACAGTCCTTTATTCACTGCAGTTTAATCAACTGTTGATCTCTGTTTTCATTTCATCTGTTACAAAAGGAAGTTTCTTTGTTGATGAGTAAGAGCTACACCTATCTGTGGGTATAAAGATATGGGATTAGAAAACAGAAATTATGTTGATTTAAGAAATATGGAAAGATTAGTTTCTTCCAGGTCCCTGGCCTCTCCAACCATGTGTATTTGGCACATTCATGGTACCAGGCATATATTCTCTTATTGATTAGACAAGTCTAATTAGACAGTTTTGATCATCCTAAAGATGAAGTGCCAACACTACACCACTGAGGATATCTTATAAGTCCTGTCATTTTTGAAATTTGTAGGCATTTTTGCTACATGTTTAAAAGCCACTTGTGAGTGAGTATGTATTGTATTTGTCTTTCTGAGTCTGGGTTACCTCACTAAATATGATGTTTTCTAGATCCATCCATTCACCCGCAAATTTCAAGTTGTCATTATATTTTTCCGCTGTGTAGTATTGCATACTGTAAATATTCCACATCTTCTTTATTCATTCTTCAGACAAAGGGCATTAGTTTGTTTCCAGGTTCTGACTATGACAAATAATGCTGCTATAAACATAGTTGAGCTCATATACTTGTGGTATGATTGAGCATCCTTTGAATATGTACACAAATTTCTGGGTCTTGAAGTAGGTTGTTTCCTAATTTTCTAAGAAATTGTCATACTGTTTTCAAAGCAGCTGTATCCCTTTACCTCACATCCTTCCCAGCATAAGTAGTTATCAGTGATTTTGATCTTGGCCATTCTTACAGGTGTAAGATGGAATCTCAGAATTGTTTTGATTTGCATTTATCTTATGGCTAAGGATAGTGAGCATTTTCTTGATTGTCTTTTAGCCATTTTAGATTCATTTGTTGAGAGTTCGCTGTTTAGGTTTGTACCCCATTTTCTTAATGAATTATTTGTTCTTTTGATGACCAATTTCTTGAGTTCTTTGTATATTTTGGAAATCAGTCCTCTGTCCTATGTTGGGTTGATAAAGATCTTTTCCCATTCTCTAGGTTGCTCTTTTGTCTTGTTGACTGTGTCCTTTGCCTTACAGAAGCTTCTCAGTCTCAGGAGTTCCCATTTATTAATTGTCATTCTCAGTTTCTGTTTTCCTGGGGTTCTGTTTAGGAAGTGGTGTCTCCTGTGCCAATGCATTCAAGTGTACTTCCCACTTTCTCTTCTATGAGGTTCACTGTGGTTGGTTTTATGCTGATGTCTTTGATCCATTTGGACGTGAGTTTTGTGCATTGCAATAGATATGGATCTATTTTACTCTTTTACATGTTGATATCCAGTTATGCCAGCATCATTTGTTGACTATGCTTTCTTTTTTTCCATTTTATATTTTTTGCTTCTTTTTCAAACATCATGTGTTTGCTAGTGTGTGAATATCCAGGTCTTCGATTTCATTCCATTGGTCTTTCTGTCTGCTTTTCTGGCAATACTAGGCTGTTTTCAATACTGTAGCTCTGTAATGAAGGGATTGTGATGCCTCCAGAAGTTCTTTTAATGTACAGGTATCCTGGGTTTTTGGTTTGTTTTTCCACATAAAGTTGAGTATTGTTCTTTTGAGGTCTGTGAAGAATTTTGATGGGATTTTGATAAGCATTGCTTTGAATCTGTATATTGCTGTTAGTAAAATTGCCGTTTCAATATGTTATTTCTACCTACCCCAAAGCAAGTTCTTATAGAAAGCAGGGATACAAAACCATATCTAAACATAATGAAGGCAATATACAGCAACCCAACAGCCTATATCAAACTAAATACAAAGAAACTCAAAGCAATGCCACTGACACCAGAAACAAGACAATGTTGTATGCTCTCTCCCTATCTATTCAATATAGTACTTGAAGTTCTAGCTAAAACAATAAGACAACAAAAGGAGATCAAGGGGGTACAATTTGGAAGAGAAGATTCAAACTCTCACTATTTAGTGATAATATGATAGTTTACATAAGTGACCCCAAAAATTCTACCAAGTAACTTCTACATCTCAAAAATACCTTAAACAATGTATCAGGATATAATATTAACTCAAATAAATCAGTAGCCCTTCTTTATACAGATAATAAATGAACCTAGAAAGTAATCACAATAGCTACAAAGAACAAAAAATATCTTGGAGTAACTATGCAAACAATTGGAAGACCCATATGACAAGAAATTTAAATCATTGAAGAAAGAAATTGAAGGAGACACCAGGTATTGGAGCAAATATTTATTTAATCTTTTGTATGATTCATTAGTTGTCATTATCAACAAGTTACCATTATCAGTTAAGAAATATTTTAAAACAGAGATAAAAAACTTGAAATATTTCTAGACAATATAGTTGAAGGACAAACACTATCAATTCTCTAAAGTTAAAATATATTTAAAAAAACACCTACCAAATGAAAGATTAAGTTAAATATACCTTGTCAACATTGAGTACATTTTTATTTCCATTTCAATATGTAAGTTCCTATCTGGAAGTTTATTTACTAAAAATAAGACAAAACCAAAGCAAGAGGACTAGTAAGATGGTACAGTAGGTTAAGGTGTTTGCTACCAAGCCTTATGATGTGAGTTCAATCCCAAGGGCTCACAGGATGGAAAGAGAGAATTTTCTTCTTTATGTGCTTTGATAAACCTTAACACAAATAAATTAGCACATAGTAATAACATTAGATGATTATAAACAATAATCACTTAATATGATTTTGTATACCTTTCAACAAGTTATCAATTCTAAAGGTTTTAAAGACCTCTTTTTGGGATCAACTTTTGGATTTCTGGTTATTTCCCTAGTACCTGGTTTCTCGCTAACTCCTTAAGGGCTCCCTCTTTCAAGGTAACTCTTTCCTTGTTCTCCTTCTCTGTCCTTTACCCAACTCGACTTTTCTGATTCCTCATGTATCCCCACTCTTCTGTCTTCCGCACCATCCCCCCATGCTGCCAATTTATTAAGGTGATCTTGTCTATTTCCTCTTCCTTGGAGGATCCGTGTATATCTTTCTTAGGATATTTGTTGACAGAGGTTTCTGTCCCACCCTGTCCCACAGCCCATTCAGTCCCAAAGAAACACACAGAGGCCTACACTAATTATAAACTGGTTGGCCTATTAGCTCAGGCTTCTTATTAATTCTTATATCTTAAATTAGCCCATAATTTTTGTCTGTATTAACCATATGGCTTGGTACCTTTTGTCAGTGAGGTATTCTCATCTTGCTTCCTCTGTGTCTTGGTGAGAACTACAGACTGAGCCTTTCTTTTTCCAGGAATTGTCCTGTTCTGTTTGTGCCACCTATACTTCCTGCCTGGCTACTGACCAATCAGCAGTTTATTAAACCAATTCAAGGGACTAATCTTTACAGGGCATAAGACCATTGTCCCACAACAGGTATTCATTGTTTCCTGTCTTTTCTGGGGTTGTGGACTGTAGACTGATTACCCTTTGCTTTATATTTAATAACTACTTATGATTGAGTCTAAGACATGTTCGTCTTACCTCACTCAAGATGGTTTTTCTAGTTTCAACCATTTGCCTACAAATTTCAAGATGTCCTTGTCTTTTACTGCAGAGAAGTACTCCATTGTGCAAATGTACCACATTTTCTTTATCCATTCTCCAGTTGAGGGGCATCTAGGTTGTTTCCAGGTTTTGGGCATGACAAATAATGCTGCTATGAATATGGAGAAAATGACCTTGGAGTATATGTGTGCATCCTTTGGGTATATGACCAAGAGTGATATTGCTTGGTCTTGAGGTAGATTGTTTCCCAATATTCTGAGAAACCATCATACTCATTTTTAAAATGACTGTACAAGTTTGCACTCCCAGAAATAATGAAGTAATGCTCCCCTTACTCTACATTCTCTCAAACATAAGCTATCAGTGGAGTTTTTGATCTTAGCCATTATGACAGGTGTAAAATGGTGTCTCAGAGTTGTTTTGATTTGCATTTCTCTGAGGGCTAAGGATGTTGAATAATTCCCTAAGTGCCTTTCAGCAATTTGAGTTTCATCTGTTGAGAATTCTCTGTTTAGATCTGTACCCCATGTTTTAATTGAATAATTTGATGTTTGATTGCTGCGGGAGCTTCTTCTGCTCTTTCAGCCAATATCCTTTAAGATACCAGACCACTTGGGTATCATCTCTTTCACTTTATAAAGCAACCATAGCCCTGCTCTCTCTCTGGCAGGACAGAAATCCCCATCAACAGAATGGCACCCATGTGGACAACTGCATCCCCAAAAAACCTGAGAGAGCTTGGGAAGTAATTCTAGAGAGAAAATAATAGAGTAAAGCATGGCTTCTTGGTAGCAGCAATTTCTTGGATCTGCTGTGCTTGCTAGAGGCAAGCACTCTTATTTAAGAAAGGCTTCCTGACTCAACTTTAGCTGCAAAACCCTGCAGCTCTTTAAGAGGTCCTGCCACAAAACAACACTTAAATGGTGTTGATAAAAATTGACTGCATGCTTTTTGGTTTTCAGTGATAGCAGGAAAAAAGCTGCGCCATTTAAAAATGTCGGCTTTCTCAGCCTTCCTGCCAGTGCAAACTCTGATTCTTTGAGGCAGGAGGTCTGGCTACAGAAAGTGCATTTGAATGTTGTTTGTGAACACTCTGTTGCAGCTTGTTTGCTGGAAAGGACCTTGAAAAGCCATAGAGTTGTAGCAATAAACATGGCTCTGGCCAGTACCTCTGCCATGAGCCTGGAATTTCAGAAAGCTGAGGAATGGGCTGGATCCAGCCATCAAAGCCCATTCCTCACCAGTCCTGTCCCAACTGTAGAAGAAGGAAGATGTGATTGCCTCACTGAGAAAGGTAGCGAGCCATGTGGCTAACATAGATAAGAATAATGGGTTAATATAAGTTATAAGAGTTAATAAGAAGCCTGAGCTAATCGGCCAATCAGCATTTATTTAAAACGTAAATTGACAGAATATATACAATTGTCCCACACCATTTGATATCTAGTTTCTTGAGTTTTTTGTATATTTTGGAGATTAGCCTTCTGTATGGTGTGGTGTTGGTGAAGATTTTTCCAATTCTGTAGATTGCTATTTTGTTTTGTTGACTGTATACTTTGCCTAACAGAAGTTTCTGAGTTTTAGGATGTCCCATATGGAGAGGGTACTTTACCTGTGCATCCCCTGTAATCAGATTGATTTCTACCTTTATTGTCACCATAGAATCTTCATCCAATAACTGATAAAAGCAGATGCAGAGATCCACAGCTAAGCTCTGGGCCAAATTCCTGGAGTATAGTCATAGAGAGACTAATATTATGAGCAAAGGGGCCAAGACCATGATGGAGAAACCAACAGAAACAGCTGACTCAAGCCAGTGTAATCTCATTGATTTTGGCCTGACTGGGGAACCTGCCTAAGACTGAAGTAGGCCCTCTGACTATGGGTGACAGTTGTGTGACTTGGGAAATTTGTGGGGCCACAAGCAAATACTAGTATTTATCCCTAGTGCATGAACTGGCTCTTTGGAAATCATTCCCTATGGAGGGATACCTTGCTCACCTTCAATACAGGGAGAGGGTTTTGGTCCTGCCTCAAGTAATGTGACAGACTTTGTTGTCTCCTCATTGGAAGTCTCAGCCTCTCTGAGGAATGGATGGGGTGTGTGGTGGGGAAGTGGGAGGAATGAGGGAGAAGGAACTGAAATTTATATGTAAAATACAATTGTTTTAAAAATAAAAAATTAAAAACCTCAATGTGAATCCTGAAGCATTAAAACTGCCAGAAGCAAACATTGCAATAGTTTACAAGACACTTGTATAGGAGAAGTGATCTCTCTGAGTAAGACTGCATTTCCCCATGACCCAGGAATTAAGTCCAGAAATTGAAAAGTTAGATCTCATAAAACTAAAAGATGTAGATATAGCTAAGAAAATAATCAAGTGAAGAAGAAGTCCACAGAGTAGGAGGGAGTCTTTCCCAGCTATATACCTAACAGAGAATTAATATACAAAGAGCTACAAAGGCAGAACCAAGAAACCAAATGACCCATTTAAAACATTAAGACATTGAATAGACATTTCTGAAAAGAAGAAATAAGAAATACTAAGAAGTGTCTCAAACAGGGTTCATCACCATGAGCAGTTGGAGAAATACAAATTAAGAATTTTTTTTTAGATTTCATTTCATCCATGGCAAAATAATTGAGATCAACAAAAGAAGTGAAAACATGCTGGCAGAGTTACAAGAAAAGGGGAAACCTCATTCACTGGTTGGTAGTCACAGCCCCGCTGAAAATCATGAAAGTCTTGAAAATTCTCTAAAAGTCAAAATATATCTACCATGTGACTAATCCACTGACACCACTCCACAGAATCAACTTTCTTTGTTACCAATACTTGTTCAGTCAGGTTTATTGCCACTCGGTTTACAATGTCCAGCATCTAAGAAATGGCTCCAAAACTGATCCACTGACTCCACCTTAGGCAAAGGTATTTCAAACTGCTGGCTAATTATCATTTGATAAGTTCTGTTCTTGTGCATTGAGGTTGGGATTGTCTCTCTTGATGCACTTCCCAGGTTAATTTAGCTTCCTCCTTCCTTTTACCTGTCTGCTTTAGTTTGTCAATGTGCAGCCTTCTTGATCTCTGTACCCAGCTCTCTAACTTGTCCAACACTCAGGGTTTGTGCCTAGCAAATCTGAAACATCCCTCCTGCTGGTGTTTCTTGATCTCAGACTTTTGGGCTAGCTTTGTATTTAATAATATTTTTTTCCCAGGATGGTGTCCAGGCATTCCCAACTGAGTCACATTGCCTGATGAAAGGGAATTTATTTCCATCAGTAGCTAATTTATGAGAGAGAGAATGCATAGTAGTTGATCATGTACTACATAGTGTATGTATATAGTAATTGATCAACCATAAAGTAAAACCCTAGGTACATATCAAGGAGGCATTATCTATGATTGTAATTTCATAAAAGTCAAACTTATTAGTAACTTATTTCTGTCCTTTGCACATGAGCATATAAGATGCCCTATCTGTGTATTATGAAGATATAGTGAGGAACACATGAAGAGTTTCTGGTACATTGGAGATACTATAAGCTTGCCATTATTCCCTTATTCAATTCAATTACAAATATGTAAAATATTATTTCATACTAAATGTTATTAAGTGGCCAGTACAGATTACAAATAATACTTATGCCTTAGAGATTCTGTCTCTGTCACTGTCTCTTTCTCTCTCTGTCTCTATGTGTCTGTATGTATGAAATTTTTATGCTAATTGACATATTCTGCACAAATAACTTCATATTAATGTTGAATATAATGCTACTAAACAACAATAATAATAATAACACAAACTTTAGATATAACTCCATGAACTTGGAGCGAACATTTTGTGGAAGAATAGTTGTATCACATAGCCCTGTCCTATACTACCTAAGATTTATTGATATAATAGGCTTTAATGAGAATAAAATCCCCCAAATACTGATGGGAGTAGCTCTAATTTGCTTAATCTATTTGTATATTAATTTTTTGCAAGCAACTCTCCAGACATTCAAATGAGGGTCTGTAATATAACAGTTACCCAATTCTCACAGCAGGCAGAGTTTCTACACTCCCTTTAATGCATTTCCCTACAGTTTCCAAATATATGTATTATTTTAGTTACTTCACCTTTTCCATGTTTTTTTTTTTATTTCAGTGATACTTTACTTTCACTGCAGATCAGCCAAGCATGCCTTGTAAACTGTCTGCTTAAATGGTATGAGGAATACCAGTCCGTCACCAACATCATGAGAAAGACAAATGGCCTTGTCATCAATGACAGTCAACTATGACTTTTAGCACGTGGTGGTCTCTTTTTCAATATGTGTGTTTTCTGTGAAGCTGTGGAGATTGCTCTGTTTTCCCAAGTACAGCAGGAGCTGAAAAGCATGGCTTTTATTCTCAGGCAAACAGTAAAACCCACTAAAGGAGAATAAACCTGCCAAACTCTTCTGATAGGAAGTCCTACTTTAAAAGCCCGTAAATTTGGAATTGTATGGCTTTTGATGCATTTCTCTTTCAGGGGATTTACCACCTTTCTCAGCCTGTTAAGTATAGTATTAACCTTATGAGATATATTACAATGCAGAATTTCATTGAACTTTGGTAAAATACTGGCATGCTAATAGCTCTTCCATTCCAGCTATTGGTTAGACTTCCCAAACATTCTATTCATTTGTATGAACCACTATAGTTTCAGGTAATGTTTTAAAATAACTCACAAAACACAGGTTTTAAATAGTTTTATCAAGATTTTTTTAAATCTAGAAAACATAAGAACTATACAAAAATAAAAATGTTCTAGTTTAATTTTTAAAGGTATTTCCTTGTACATGTATTCACACACTTAAACACACATTGTCCTTGGAAAATTTCAGCTGAACAAAGGAATGATATTTTTAATTTTGTTTATGTGTGTAGTTAGATATATTTCTTCTCACAGTTTATCATTTTAGTTCAGATTTGCTAAAGATTATGTGTGCAACTGATAAACCACTTTTCTTTAAAAACTGTGAACAAATGTGCTTTCACTTTGATAGGGTACCAAAAACAGAACCAGAGAAATGACTCCACCCAAGACAAGTTAAAAGAAGTAGGTTTAGTACAGTAACTTACAATGTTATCTGAGACTCAAGGTCAGATGCATCAGAGAAAGTCCTGTTTTACTCTTTGGGAGAACTCATTCCAATGATATCTCTGCAGCTCAGTTGGTCTGACAGGAGAATCTTCCAGTCCCTATGATTGTTACTGCTTGTGTAATCCTAGGTCACCATTGTGACAATTCTGAATTTCAGTTCCCCCATTTCAGTTTTGTTTGACACTCTGAGTATGTCTCTTCCTCCATGGAGTGAAAGCTTCAACTTGGAAGAAATAACTATGCAATAACACTTAAGGCCTGCTTGTCCAAATGATGTGCTGTTTATTTTTTTTTCCTTTCACATGTATCAACCTGGCACCACCCCAGGTGTCAGTTAATCATGATTCATAGCTAAAGATTTTAAAACACTGAAGACTAATTCTATTTTGCTTTGAACAAAGACAAATAAAAAGGGTGGGTTAAGATACTGATACATGCTTGAACACAAAGAAAATGAGATTTCCAAAGAGAGAACTTCTCTGATCAAAGAAAAGTCCATAGGATAAGCTGGATATTACATTAGCACCTGGGTGTTTTCATTAGTACCTGAGTGTTATAGTGGCTTTGCTGTGAAAAGTTTCTATGGTTGTTTCTAGAGTTCATGCTGAATTGGTTAGTGGGTGCATGAGTGTCTGCATGTGTGCATGTGTATGAATTGTACCATAATGGTGGAACATGCCTTTTTAATCTACATGATTTATTTTTAAAATATTTTAATGGAAATAAAATTATACCACCTTCCCTTCCTTTTCTTCCCTCCAATCACACTTCCAAGCCCCTGACTCTCAAAGTAGCCTCATCTTTATATGATTGTGTGAATAAATATGTAAGTACAACCAGCTGTGATATCACTAATGTTATCCCAAATATACAACTACTGACTATATGTTTTCAGAATTTAACTGTATCTAGTTTACATTGTCCATTGAGTCATTGTTGCATATCTAAAGGTATATTCTATCTTTTTTAAAAATGAAAAATGCAAACATTTGAAAATATGTGGAATAGTTTGGTAAATCCTGAGAATAGTGTGGCACCATCTGAAGGACTGTTAAACTTTCAAAAGGTCCACCTATTTTTATTCCTGGTTATAAGACAAATTGGAGAGTAGGCCTGCCCTTGGGACCGGGAACCTTGCCCAACCAGCTTCCGCGGAGTCATCTGGACCCTGGTGAGTGGAACCCAGCCCATCTCTGTGGCCTTCTGGCCACTTGGGGCTCCCCTCTGCTGGCTTTGCTGTTTATCCCAACCCTGCTCGCCTCTGGGCATCCCTTCTCATCTGCGTGGTCCCGGCTGCACCCGAGCTCAGCCTACCCGGGTTGAGGCCTTGGGGGAAGGGCGAGTCCCCTGCTAGGGGGCCTCCTTTGTCCCACTGAGCCGAGCCGAGCCGATGGGCAACCCTCAGTAGGCCTGCCCTTGGGACTGGGAACCTCGCCCAACCAGCTTCTGCAGAGTCATCTGGACCCTGCTTCCGCGGATTCATATGGACCCTGACCCCGGGAGCCAAGCGGAGCCGATCGGAGCAGAGCAGGCAACTCTCAGAAGAGATGGGCAGGCGCCAATCAAAGAATTCATCCAACAACCTGAAAAGCAACATGATAACACCAGAATCCAGCGATTATGGAACAGGAAAGCCCGAGCAACCTATCCCAGATGAAGTAGAAGAAATTGACTTTAAACGTAGCTTTATGAAAATTATAGAGTCCTTTAAAGAAGA